>JANHZU010002602.1:132779-143952 GCA_032468055.1 Acrochordus granulatus | reverse complement strand
GGAGGTTAGAGTAGCTTTCTTCAAAATGAAAAACATCCAGTATTGTATAACAGCTCCCAAATTTCTAAGAAATGGCTATGCTGGCTCAGGAAAACTAAAATCTTGCACATTTTGGCCTCCCATAAATCTTATGGATAAATGTTGAATTCTAATAAATTTTGGAAAACATGAAATGAATTATGGGTTTTTATAAAATTTCCAATTTCTGTCTTTTCTTTTCACCTCTGTCTCAGTTCTCGAAGGAGGTGAACAATGTTATTACAAATATGGCTAGAGAAATCAGGTAGTACACAAATAGTGAAGGTGGAAGTAGATATCAATTTCAGGGTTACTAAAATCCAGATCATATTACAGTTATATTAGATCCTAATTGTTTAGCTTTGTGATTAACAATGCAGTGGCTATAGTCACTCAGTGGTCACAACATTCCTAGTAGGGACCTATAGACCCCAAACTTAAATTAACAGTTTTAAAAAATGGTCCAAAGCATACCAGAATTGAACTTTTTTCCATAATATTTATGGCAGGCAAAAATGTGCAAGATTGTATTATCTTGTTTGATTTGGGTTTTCTTTTAAATATATTTACGGGGGGGGGGATGGTATCTGCGCTATTAGAATTGTGCCTGACACCTGAATAGTTTACCTTTTTGTTTTTTGTTTGTACTAGAATGTTGGAACTCAGATTCTGTCTAAAATATCTCTGTCAGATGGTTGATAGCATCTGCTTGACTACATTCAGTGACTAGTATAGTATATAAATTATGTTTTTGTCTTTAATGATGTAGATAAATGAACATACAGTTGTCTAAGTATATGAAATACCTGCATATAGGAAAATTATAGGAAGTAGATTTTTTCCTTGGTTCAAGTAATTTAGTTAAATTCATATCTTAGAAAATAATCTCAACAGAACATCCTAGTTAAATTGGAAAAGCTAAACAATAGAGAATTTATCCCATGGATTTGTAAAATCTGTATCTTGCCTTTAATCTCTTGATATCAATAATCCTTTGTAAATTGATATTCAAGCATGAAGACAATTGAAGTTTATAAAAATTTGGAGTACAGGATTATCTGTGATAGAAAAAGGGATGGAAAAGAAAAACAGTATCAATTTGAATAATTAAAGATTTGAGAATCAAAGATGTTGAATGTTTCCAGTTATAATCAAATGGCTTTATAGTTTGTATAATACATCTCATTTTTGAAATTAACAAGGCATGCATTTTCTGCTCAATTATACTATGGACAAGCAATTAAATGAGCAATTTGACACAGATTTGAACCTGATTTTAGAACTTAAGCTAATTTGGGCTGTAATCAAGATAATTAGATCAAGGTCTCAATGTTACAAACCAGTGTTATGCATTTTTGTAAGTATAAATAAAGGGATGTGAACGATACATTTTAAATCTAAGAGCAGCATTTTTTGTATTTGGTTCTGTATAATGTGTTATATGTTTGAATGACTTACAGGCCTGCCATACAAATTTGAAGTACAACAAATGCTGGAAGAACCTCAGTGGGAGCTAGTATTAGAAAAAACACAATGGATAATTGAAAAATACAGAATGTCTCATAGGTGTGTAGTTGCTTGCATTTTGGAATCTTTTAGGACAATCAAAATTACTATGTATTTCAGTAGAACATTTTTATGATTCTCTGACATTGTTTTTGTTTTGTCATATTTCACTCAATAGTTGTGTGCCCATGGATAAAATCTTCCATAGAGATTCAGACCTAACATGTTTGCAAAAGGTAATCATTATAAAATTCTTTGTTTCTCACTTGAAATTCATTCCAAGCAGCATAATTATGCCTAATTATGAAGGAAGTCTTGAGTTGGATAGATTAATTATAATTTCAGTAGGTCTATTCTTTGTATGACAAATCATGTCATTGGTTTTGATAATCTGTGCTAAGTGTATTGACATCTGGATTCAACCATTCTTTGTGAGAGAAATTGTGTTAAAAAATCAGTAAAGTCTACTAATGTAGTGCTTATTTATTTGCATGTATTTACAGGTTCTTTTTGAGGTTCTCAAGCAATTTACTCTTATAAAATACTGAAATAAATATTTGACAGAACAGAATTATTTTGGGTTGATTGAAGTTGTCTTCAGAAATCTATTGTCTGGCTTTCTTGATTTTCATCAAAATGTATAAAATAGTTTAAAACGGCCACAATTCTACTCGAACAGATGTTACTTTCAGAAACAATTGGGCCCCACTGAGCCTTTTCACGTTTGTCTTTACCTGTTAGTAGTAATCTTCATGATTTTATTTACATGAATTTTACATTCTTTTAACTGAGGTTCTTCAGGCTTAGGGAGATCATGTTTTTACTGATATTTCACCTTGCATTCCAGAAAGGCTTTTTCTATGCAACAGATGAAAAGTGGAGACCAGATAATTATATCTAGTTCTATAAATCTATTGATGGTTCCTTTATATGAATTGATGGAATTAGATACACTCTACTACTCAGTCAAGTGGCTGATTCAAACCACTCACAATAGCCACAAACAATAGATTGATGAGGTAGACCAATCAAATTAGGGTTGGCACTATTTCCAGCATCAATCAAACAATATTGCCCAAGAAACTTCAAGCTTCCAAAGCATTATTGTTGCAACTTGCATTTTTAGAAGCATTGCAACAGTTGCTTCTGTTCTGAAAAATGGGCAGAACATCATGGAACATGTTTCTTGGACTGAAGGCAGAAGTGTTTGTAAAGCTATTGACATTTGATATGGCTTTCTGTATATGGAATGCTTGTATTGTGTAATGTCTGACATGTTACAGATATAAGCAAAACTACATTAATGAACTGTATGGCTATTTGTCATTAAGAATGTTCACTGTAGAGAAGCAATTTATTGAATGTGTGTAGCTTTGTAGGTAGTGTGTATGATATGTATTTGTCTTTGTATATGAATAAACATGCATATAAGTTCTCAATAGAACATTATGAAATTATAATAAATGTGTAGTTGCTCATCTCCCCCTCCCCCCTCCTTAAATATAATTAAAGCAATTCTGACTTTTGGTTTGTTTTTACTCTTCAATTTTAAAATAGCTTTTGGAGTGCATGAGGAAGACTCTGGACAGCGTGGCCAATAGTTTTATTGCTGAAGAATTCTTGGCACAATTAGAAAACTTGTTTGTTTCAGCATACCAAAATGAGGAATGGACTGACACTACTGAAGAAAATAGCATGTGTCCAAATGACCTGCCAACATGATAGTATCGGAAAGAATAATTGCTCACTTTATAATGAAGAGAAACAGAATCCAGTTTGGCTGAAGAAAATTACTGTTAATGAAAGACAGTACGAAACAATCATGGTAAACTATCTGACCTCTGGCATAACTCCTAATCTTCTAAAATTACAGTTATATTGCAGGAAAATGAACAATTTGTCAGCCCATGACTTAGGTAGAAGCTGTCCATCACTCTAAAAAATTGAAGCTATAATGTTTGACTTGGACCGAGCACTATTACCTTGATTTTGAAATAATTATTTTGTCATTCTGTTTAGGAAATATCACCATGTTATGTTGAACATGTTAAGTTGCAGCATAATGTATGCTGCCTAGAGACATGCACTTCTCCTGTTTTATAAAATAAACTTTAATTTGTACTTCTGAAAAGGCAACAAATCAGTTTAAAAACAGAATTATGGATAATCTCAGCCTTTAGCTTCTCAATTGTTGATGCATGCCAACAGTATTTGAAGGAGAAATTAAGATTGGGCTGACCTTTATACCAGTTATATTGTCTGAATTTTACAGAACAGATTTGTGGAATTTAGTATGCCTGTAGAACAGAATGTTCTTAGTGGTATAGATGTGAGAAAAGTTACAAAAAGTTCTTCTCCAGGTTCTTTTCCCTTTGGGTCCAAGCCAGAATATGTACCTAAACATAAAATGCAAATGCAATACAAGGGAGAAAGATGATGGCGAAAGCAGGGGTGTCCATCCGTGGCAACTTTTAAGATGTGTGGATTTCAACTCACAGAATTCATAACTGGCTGAAAAATTCTGGGAGTTGAAGTTCATAAATCTTAAAGTTGCTAAGGTTAGGTATGCCTGGTCTAAAGACATTAAATTTGTAGAATTACTTTCCAGATTTATATTTCTCTCTTTGTTTTGACCTGATCTTCATTTGCAGGCTAAATGTATTGTATCTTCCATTCTGGCCCTTCTTGTTCCATTATAAAACCAAGTTCCTTCAATTGTGATAATTCTGGAGTGCAAATTGTGCAAGTACTTCTGAATAGTGAATTTATAAAGCTTTCTTAGTGAAAGTCAGCATATATTTTATTCAGTTAATTGCATGTAAGGGCTCTTAGATCATACTGTGCCATGTATAGTTGCATTCATATGAAATCTAATCTATACATTAGTTCAGTCTCCAGACTATTATCTTAATCAGATTGCATGTGTTGTTAATGGCTAATATGTCCTACTGAGGTCCTAGCATTGCACTGAAACCACTGCTTTCCAGAAGGGAAAAAAAATCCCAAAATCTGTATTGAATTTGCAGTCATTGCAACATACTTTTATTGAAAAATGTTTACATTTATATTGTGTGTAATGTTGTATACTGTTGTAAATAGTTTGTACAGAACTAATGACTGAACTACTTGACCTTCATGTGAAAGCATAGTAGAGATATATTTGCCCATTATGTATGCATTTTTATGAGGAAGTAAAAGGAATTAATCACTGAAATAACAGAAGGTGCTTTTCCTGGTAGTGTTGTATCTCTGTAACTATGTGAAAATACTTAAAATGTTCCCTTGTTTAAAATTGGCCTTTCCATACACCCAGAGGGAATTTTTCATATAAAAGAAATGCCATACATAGTAGGCCCTTTGTGTTTGACTCATAAAATTGCATTTCAGAGTTATGGGGTAGACCTGTTCCATGAGCTCTGGGCTACTCTGTCAATTCCAAATTTACTCTTAAGGCACATTGTAGGCTTCTAACTGCACATGCTGCAAAATTGAGATTAAAAAAAATCCATTGGCTTAAGTGCTGCATAAAGAATTTACCACTCTGGATATTAAAAAATGGGTACTTGAGTAAATGTATGCTGTAACGGGAAACAACTTGTTTATAATGACTTTCCATGGAGACTTTACAACTTGCTGCAGAAGAGTTGCTGCTCATAAAGGTGATAATGAGTTGAGGTTCAAATTGGACAGAGCCACTAGAGGGAGCCGTGCAGTCACCGATGCATAGTACATTCCCTCGAGACCCAGAGAATAGTACACTCCTTGTAATTATCAGGATTTTAACTAAAACAGAAACACTATTTCATAAAACCATATAGCTGGGAGGAACCGGCTTCAGAAAACTCACGTTTTCACATCATAGAAATTTGAATAATGGGGTTGGGATTTCACTATTCCCACAACTCATTCTGAGAAAAAGCTTAAAGCTCGAATGGTTGGACTGCTACTGCCTCTTATTTAAAGCAAAATCAAAAACAGGAGAAGTGAGATATGCAGGTGAAGGTCTTCGTGGCAATCTTTATTTGCAAAAATGTCTTCAGGCCCATAGAAGTTTTTGTTTCTTTAAAGTTGAATGACGGCAGCCAGCATTTCCTTTTATAACATGCTGTATAAAAGAAAAGCAGAACCCATACTGGTGGACGAAGTGGAAGTAGTCAAAGAGTTTTCTGGAAGGAGAGATCATCATATGCACTGGGTACATATTTGGTGTAGTTTACATGGGGTGGGAGTCACCATCTTGCTATAGCAGACTGATTCTGAAATTGATTCCCCCCATAGCTGTCAAAATCTGCTTTCGTTGTTTGGAGGCTCCATCACAATTTTGAGGATATGAGGGGGGGCAATCTATATTGTCAGCAGAAAAACTTATAGTAGCAAAAGCATCAAGCTGGATGCAACACTGATTTTTAAAAAAAGGTCGTGCTATATTTCTTGAAATGTCTCCTGTTTGCTCTTGTGAAACTGGCATTTTCTTGAGTTTTTTTTCTTTCTGAGAAGTAGCTGACTTCTGAAGTAGCTGAAGGGAGCCTCAACATTTTACTTTTTGTGAAATGGATGTTGGATCAGAAAAAGTCTTAAAAGAAAATTGTTCTGTTTGGAACTTAGACTTCACCTTTTTGCTTTATACTTCCCACAAAAGCTGGGCTTTGTTTTTCTCTCTTTTCCTAGCTTCACCACCTGGGTTCTTTTTTTCATCCACACAGGAAAACAAAATGGCCCAATTCAGTTATTTGGGAGGATTTTTTTTTTAGTTAGAATGAAATATTAAAAACGACTGAAATGCCTTGCTTCACACAGGATATGAAACAATTGCTTTGCAGTTTGAGGCAGAGCTTTTTGCACTGGAAATTGAATTTTCTGAATGAGAAATATTTTGCACACCCGACACCATGACTTGGTGACTTGGGGAAAGCCCTTCTGTGGCACCTATTCTGTGGCTACGATACTTTCAACATTCCCTCTGTGTCTAGAATTTCAAGCTCCACAAGTGACTTCTAATAGAATTAATTATTTACACACTGCACTGAGAATCAGACATATTTATTAACATGATAGTATTGCTAGTTATCTCCTCTAGCTGGCCAGTGTAGCAGCAGTCCAGGCTTAGGTTGAAGGTTTGCTGTCACCCATAGAATAGCACTTCCATGCAGAAATTGATCAAACTGGGAATGATGTTTATGCCCTCACCACTCAGTTGCCCAGCAGTCTGAGAGAGGTGAACTCTGGTGTGGCATCAAAAGACCTCAGCATGTGCCTTTCCTCACATTTTCATGCAGCATCATGGAGGGATGCTTTTCCTACATAAAAACACTTTTGTGGGATTGGAGTCTGTGGTCTATCAGTTTCGGAGGAGAAACTGGAGTTTATGGAAGAAACATAATGGACTGAATAAGAAATCACTTGTCAAGAAAATTCTCACGACTGCTTTAAAGAAAAGAAACCAGAGAAGTTGAATGAGTGAAGTTTTCCAGACATGCTTTAAATGGACGGTGGCAGCATTGAAAAGCTGGGGACAGGTTTGTTTTTGTCTGTCTAAGACAATTGATTTGCCCAGAAAGGGGACATAATTAGGGATAAACAAGCTGGCCTCCCTGATGTTTCTGAGAATAGCTCCAACCAGTTTGGCTAGTAGCAACCAACTTGGAGCTGTCATCTGTAATGTCTGAAGAAAACAGATTTCTGTCCTTGCAATTCATAATTCTTAAAATGGCCAGCTTTCCATCCAGTTTTTTAACACAAACACCACAATTTCTCTCGATAATAACACAGTTTTGTTTTTTAACTCAAGAGACAGGATGAAGATTCGGTTCAGAGAATTCAGTTACCACAGGTAAAAATGCTGAATGAAACATTGGATGTAAATGTGAGCATTGAGCAAAATGTCATGACTCACCTAAATGGTTTTGACTTAACGTAGATGAGATACTAGAAAACAGGGAGGAGAAGGGAAAAATAGGGCAGGAATATACCATTGGAACATGATATGGTGCCATTTGCTAAAAAAGAACTGGAAAATGGCATTTGGCTTTGTAAAAGGACAAATCAAAAACAGATGTTGATTGCAGATTCTAAATTTACTTTGGGCCAAAGAGGAAGGCAACATTCAGCTGATTCATTCTGGAATTATTGGATGAGTAATTCAACTTGTACTGCATCAGAACAACCCATACAAAAAGTTCATCTCAGTCCCAGTGTTGTTCATTTCCAGAAATCTGATGTGAGTATGCATTTAGGCCAATGGGCCTGTGCACATGATCGAGACCAGGGGTATCCAACCTTGGCAACTTTAAGATGTGTGGACTTCAAATCCCAGAATTCCTATGCTGGCTGAGAAATTCTGGGAGTTGAAGTCCACGCATCTGAAAGTTACCAAGGTTGGACACCTCTGGTCTAGACTTTCTTAGCCCAGCAATACAGAAGAGGAGCAGCTTTAAGGTTCAAATAGTTTTGTTTAGCACTGCAGAATAACACTAAAGCCAGAAAGAAAAAGCAAAGACATTGAACTCTAGGCAAATACTGGTTAGGACTGTGCAAACATTCTGAATTTGAAACTGAAACTGGTATTCAGTTCCAACTTACATGATAAGTGATCTAGAACTATGGTTGTGATTGATTTTTCAAATTGTGCTATCAACTTAGATCCACCAACATGAGAGTGAGCAAATGCAATTACACTTTTTTTACGAGACGGGTTCAACTATTAAGCAGCTTGTTACCCACCTTGGAGAAACAATGGAGGAAAGACTTCATTTGAAAATGGGACTTTGATTAGAAAATTTTGGCAAGAATAATGAAAACACGAGGAAGCTATTTTGCAGAATAAATTTATTGTACTAATCTTATAAATTGCTTCTAGGAGACATCATGAATCCATGTTTCAGATTTCTGAATACTTATATGTATGCATCCAAACTAGAGTCCAGTCTGTGTTTCTATCCCAAATGTGTCACGTGCCCTTCTTGCAACATTATTTAATAAAGAAGACAGTTTCTAAGAACTAAAATGATTTGATATGCCTCTATTATGGATGAAGTGGCAAACTTTTTTTTTGTGGGAATTCTCTTTCCATGGAACCACATTGCCTGGACCAGGTCAAATTTTATGGCCTTCCAGAAGCACATGATCAGATTAGCAATGGAGCAATCAATGCTAAATTAGTAAAGGTAATACTGTAATGCATTATGGCTGCTGTAGTTGTGCTTTAATTTTGTTATTGTTTTAGTAGGTACTTTTAAAATTATTTGTAAATTCCTGAGGCAGGAATAAATGACTAAATAAATAGTGCAACCTTGATCCATTTAATGAATGGAAATAAAGGCTTACTTAACCAGTTGTCTTTTCTAATGAAGGATGGTTCATACTCAGTATTGCTTTTCACTCATTATTGGATAGCTTGTAAAAAACAAGATTAATAGTTGCTAAGCTGTCAATCTCAGCTCTAGATCCTGCCTATTGTCCTGAAAAACAGGCAATGAAAACTTGACAGTGAGATTTTCTTGGATAGGCTTATGTAAATGGAACATAGTAGAATCAGCATGATATCACATTAAAACAGCGTGGACAAGTTTGTTCTTTTGATTCAGCTACAGATGCATCCTGGAAAGCTTTACAGACTGTACAGTCCATATTTGTTGCTGTTCAGTCATTCAGTCGTGTCCGACTCCTCGCAACTCCAGGCCTTCCTGTCCTGCACTGCCTCCCAGAGCCTGCTCAGATCCACTCCTATTGCAATGGAGTGGATCTACAATGCTATTTGGCCATCTCATCCTCTGCCGCCCCTTTCTTCTTTTTCCTTTAGTCTTCCCCAGCATCATGGTCTTTTCCAATGAGTCCTTTCTTTGCATTAGGTGGCCAAAGTATTTGAGCTTCAGCTTCAGTATCTGTCCTTCCAGTGAAGTCAGGGTTGATTTCCTGTAGGATTGACTGGTCTGATCTCTTTGCAGTCCAAGGGACTCTCAAGAGTCTTCTCCAGCACACAATTCGAAGGCATCAATTCTTTGGCACTCAGCCTTCCCTACGGTCCAACTTTCACAGCCATGCATTACTACTGGGAAAACCATAGCTTTAACTATACTTTCCATATATTATCTTACAAATACAAAATAATTGATAGTTTATAGGGGAAATTAAATGAATGGATGACAAGCTTCAGTGCTCCCCTTGGCTCCTTCAACATTTGTAGAGTAACATCTTCTCCACTGATGACTTGAGTAGTCTCCCTGGCTCTGCACAGGTTGGAGAATTAATAATATTAATTGCAACACTTTTGTATAAAGCTTTAAGTGGATTTTTTTTAAAAAACAAAGTAATTTATTTTATCTCAAGGTTGATAAGCACTATTATGCTAGCTTCTGATAGTGATGGATTATTGTGTTCTTATTTCTTTCAGATTTATATAAAGTTTTTTTCTATTTTGTCTATGCATCTTTTTTTTCTGAGCCAATGTTGGATTTAACTTGATAGTGTCTTTGTATGATTGTGTTTTGGTCTTATTGATTTCAGTTGTGGATGGCCTGAATAACTATGGAAATAGGGAGGTAGCCAATCTGATAAAATTATATATTTTTAATCTTTGCCTTAATTATGGAAGGAAAGGTAATGGTCTTAATATTCCAATGCTGTTGGGGAGCTGAGAGTAAAGAAAAAGGGTTATAGTCATCTGTGATAAATAAGTCATATTCAAACCAGCCTTTTCTTGGTTATAAATTTAGCTTCTAGTTGAAGTAATGGACAAGTTAGTACTTTTCCAGATAGGAGATGGGAACAGGACCGACATCTCTATTAAGCACAACAGGCATTATGCCTAGGACCCATGAAAATGTTTTATTACTTAAAAAAACATAAACATGAAAATTGATTTGCATGCTTTTTAATATTTTCATTCCTTTTAATAAGACAAACAGGTAATGTTCACATTTGTGCTCCAAAATGGGAACATTCAACCAATAATCTTATTCATAACTTTTAGGCATAGTGTGAATACTAAAGTTTGGTAACTTGAATGAGAAGCAACACACATGAGTTATTTCTAAAAATAATGAAATGTGGAATACCAATAACTAAATGGCAACAACAGATTGTTATTACAAAATAATGCATCTCTTATATACTGTCCCTATTTCTTTATAAAAATATGAGGAAAATATTGAAAATCATATAAAACATAAATTTCCATACTATTATTTTTATGGCAGGAGGGACCCACCAAGTGGCTGGGCTCACAAAAGCTGTTCATGTAATCCTGGGTGGGACACATAATTTTCAAAGTTTTGGAATATATAAAGGAATACACACAGGAAAAAGACAATTACCCCATAAAATAAATCAGCAATTAAAATGGTTGGACATATTAAGATTCTGTTTGCATGGAATTTTCAAGACAGAGGGAATTACATAGCTTGTTCTACAATCAGCACCTGGAGTGTGTCAAAAAAGTCAAGCTGGCAGCTGCAACTGTGGGATTGAAGCCCTGCCTTTTTTCACATGGTTTATGCACATGACACACACAAAAAGGGGTGAAGTTTCAATCCCACAGTTACAGCCACTGTCTTGATTTCTTCTATTCCCAGGCAGATGTCCTTGGTAGTATTTTTGGTCATATTCTGTTTCATCAACAGAAATTCTATAATATGGGGTGTCCAACCTTGGC
>JANHZU010002602.1:116299-131877 GCA_032468055.1 Acrochordus granulatus | reverse complement strand
CCTCAGCCAGCTTTGCTATGCTGGCTGAGGAATTCTGGGAGTTGAAGTCCACACATCTTAAAGTTGCCAAGGTTGGACATCTCTGCTGTAATAAAGGAATAGATGCCCAGTTAAGAGTGACTGCAGTTCTCATAAAGGTGGAAATTACCCTGTCCTGCTTTTCATTCTTCTTCAATTATCCCTCTTTCCTCTTCTTCAGTTATTTTCTGAAATAAGAAAGTTATTTACTTTCTCAAAACTTGTTTGACACCCTGGCACTCTGCAGTGCCTAGACTTTTCAGCCAGCTTGGCATTCAATCAGAGCTTAGGAAAGGTGCTTTCAAATTTTGCCTGTTTTTTTCCCTGATACTTTTGGAGTACTGCACTATTTTTCTAGCCAGTACTTCTCGTGGTATACTGAGGAATGTTTTGGCAGTACTAAAAAAGTGGAAGGAAGTAACACCTGCAGGAGAAAGAGCTCAAGAATAGTATTTGATAGGAAGCATAGGAGAAGAACTGAGGAACAGAAAGGAAAAGAAAGACTGGCTTCTCAAATAGTTATCCCAGATCAGTTGGTGGAGGTAATACTAGCAACCAACTGGATAATTAAAATAAGAAAGTGTCTTGTGGCAACTTAAAGAATAACAACTTTAATTACTCTTTAAGGTATCACAAGTTTCTTCCTCATTGCTACTATAAATGAGTAACATGGGCATATACACACCCACGAAACTGAGTAATTGAAGCACTTTGGTTAATCATTCCTTGTGTGTTAAAATTGCAAGGACAAAGTTGGTTTATTGCAGAATTCTCAGTAGGAAAATAAAATATCTCAAAGGTTACCAGAGCAAAATTTTAGCATACATCTCAAGTGCAGTAGAGACTGAGCAAAGTAAAATCTTGGATATGTGACATGAACATATTATAAGACCGGTTTCTTGTAGCGTAACTCTAGACATGTGCATTAAGAAAAGTAATTCTCACCAAAAGCCCAAGTACTGCAGCTTTTAAGAATATGTAGGTCACATATTCTTGCAACAGTCAACTCTGTGTGAGTTGGGTGGCCATATACATTTGTTAAATAAATAAAAGCAACCATTTTGAAAAAGCATTGGGCACAATTTTAAAAACTTATCAGAAATAACTAATTTAACAACTTCCGCCAGAGAAGATGGCCTCACAGTCTGAAGACTATAAAAATGGAGAAACAAGCCTTTGAAGTAGGTTTTCTATATAGGGAGCTGAAATGGATGTTTCTTCATTGTGTGAAATATCCCTCCCCTGATAACTATAGTTTTTTTTTAAAAAAAAAACCTTGTTCCACTGGCTGCATTTCTGTGATTCAGAGGAGAGCAAGGTATTAAAGATCAGTGTGATTGGGAACAACTTTCCTCTTTATCATTTGACTGTAAAGGGCATTTCTTATATCCCACCAAAGTAAAACCCGGTTTGCCATAGTGCACTTGTCAATCATGGTTCCTTGATTAACATTCTTGCAGATTTCAGTGTTTGCTAGAGATACACTATTTAAGTGAATGAGGATGGATTATGTGAAATTATTCTGTCCTTAAAGATCCACTCCATATTAGAGGAAGATATAACTATAAGTGAGACAGGCTTGAGCATTTGGATCATCTCAAGAGATACAAGTATTCTTCTCAGAACTAATCTGAACTGTCATGTAATTGCAAGCTCCTCACTGTTGTACAGAACTAAAGAATTGTCTCAGCAGTTCATCTTAACTCATTGAATAGGTAATAATCAAGAATCACTGAATCCTCAAAACATTGAAGAGATCTACTCTGCATCCCTCAGTTCTGTCTATTGTATGCACTGACTCCTGAAACCGTTACTAGTCTATTCCAGTGTTTCTCAACCTTGAGAACTTTAAATTGAGTGGACCTCAACTCTCAGAATTCCCCAGCCAGAATTCTGGGCACTGAAGTCCACAGATCTCAAAGTTGCCAAGGTTAAGAAACACTGGTCTATCCTGTTGCAGGTGTACACCTTATAACTAACAGAACGGGTGCAGTATGGTCTTCATTAATATGTAGCTGGCATATTATAAACTCAGCCCATGAGGCAGGTGTGTTTCTATTTACAAGAGTTTACAGTAGTGTTACATTAGTTTCTGTGTTTTTGGCATCCTCTACTTCCTCATTCAGTGGGAGGAAAGAAATGAGAATTGCTACCACACCCTAATAGGTGGTATAATGCTCTTGGACCTCTGTTGTCACCTATTTTCTTTGTGAGTCACCAACGAAATTGATTGGGTGGGTCTGACATTCATTTTCAAAGAGAGGCAGCCAGAGCTGCAATTAGTTACACAGAAACTGAGAGGCACTTGAGGTGGATGGATCTTGTCTTTAGGCTGCTATATTCACCTGTACTTTTCTAAAGCCATCGTCTGCTTATCTTCTACTACCTATGGAGTCTACTTCCAGAATCGTATTGTTTTTGATGGTCATGGCTGCATCAGCAGCAGAGGATCACTGCACCTGCCCAACCAACAGAAGGACACGTTGTGCCATGGAGCCTGATAGCTGCGTCTGCACGGTTGTGGGTTCAAATCAGAAAGTGGACTGTTCAACACTGACATCTAAATGTCTGCTTATGAAGGCAGAGATGAGTGCCCCAATAGGCAGGCATTTTCCACGGCCTGAAACTGCTTTTTTGGACAATGATGGACTGTATGACCCAGACTGTGAAAACAGTGGCATCTTCAAAGCCAGACAATGCAATCATACGGATACTTGTTGGTGTGTGAACAGTGCTGGGGTCAGGAGAACGGATAAGAATGATAAAAACATACAGTGCAACAAGCTTGTTAGAACAAACTGGATTTTCATCGAGCTAAAGCACAAAGACCGTGAATCTCCCTTTTCTGAGTCTGAAGTAGCAAGTGATCTTCTGCAACTCATTCAGAACCGGTATATGCTTCATCCAAGCTTCATCCCATCTATTGAGTATGTTTACCCATTCATACATATTGACTTGAAACAAGATGCTTCCCAGAAGTCTAACAGAGATGTGGATATTGCAGATGTAGCCTATTACTTTGAAAAAGACATCAAACGTGACTCCCTTTTCACTCCTGATAATATATTTAATATCACCGTCAACGGAGAACCATTAGACATTGAAGAAGTCCTAATTTACTATGTTGATGAAATCCCCCCGGAATTCTCAATGCAGTTCCTGACAGCTGGTGTTATTGCAGTGGTAGTGGTGATTCTCTTGGCCATTATAATTGGGATTACTGTGCTTGTGATTATTAGGAGATGGAGGACTGGAAAATATGAGAAGGTTGAGATTAAGGAGATGGGTGAAATGCAAATACATCAGATTTCATAGATGATGTAATATGAAACCAGAATTACATTTTGACACTGAGGAAATGAAAAATAAATAGGATTATCCCATGTTGTTTGAAGGGAGGGTAGTATTAATTATTGCTTCTAAAAATTAATCAGAGGTAAAAATGATACCTTTGTGGAATCTTCCCCAATTGTAAAATGAAATTGATACAGCTTGAATATATATTTGAAGTTTCAGAGAAAAAAATCCTAAAGCTATAAACTCTTCCTGAAATGTTCCAGTTTCATAGTGTTTTTTAAGAAAACAGTGTTGTTCCGTAGCTACACAGTTAGCTTAATTTATCTTAACTCTGTTTCTATACCTGTTTTTGTGTATACTGTATTAATTGTTTTCTGTGTCTCTTAAGCGCACACATATACAGGACTTATCTGTACATCTAAGACTGGTTTTCTGTTGTTAAAGGTATTACATTTTTATTTTATGTTTACTTAGCTGAAAATATTTGCTTCTGTTCCCTATCTAAAACTCTAAAATTGCTACTTTTGTAAAGTAATGCTAGCATAGCTTTTCTAATGGAATTTATCTGTGTGTAACACGATGGTTTCTTGAAATAAATTTTCCTACCTTCAAACTGCTGTTAAACTTAATGCTGTGATGATAAACGTACGCTAAGATCTGGGTGGAGAATGTGCACCCTACAGATCTTGCTGAACTACAGTCCCCACTGTTCCTGAGCATTGGCCATGCTAGCCGAGGCTGCTGTGGAAGGAGGCAGCGTTCTCCTAAACTGACTATGGCTCCTTTAGCTTTTATCACATGGGTACGCTTTGGTGTGCTTTCTGAATTTCTGCAGTAAGGTTGCACTCGCTAGTACCATGCTGGATGGTCGTATGTAAATTATTCAGACTACTCTAAAGTGTATGACTTAATTTGGCCCTCACTACTATTTTTGGAGAGCGTCAGTTTTCATCAAATGGTTGTATCATTTCTTCGTAAGCTAGTGCAGCTCGAAGGGAAACTGCAGCATCATGCAATGAATGTTCGTAAGTCGCTGTTGCCTTATAACTTAGTTGTGGAAAACCCCACTCACGATCCCCTAACAGCCAAACATGATTCAGTTCAGCATTGAGGACATGATGCGTGCTTTGCTGTTTCTTTGTTTTCCAAGGCAATCCTTTATTTTGGTAAATAATGCACTGCCTCTTCGTTTTGTAACATTGCCAAAATGTAAGAACTAGCAAATAACCTAAAGCTATATACTGAAAAGGAAACATACTTATGAATGGAAATTCATTTCTGTAATTAGCAATCTATATACAAGCTATGTGCTACTGAAAAACAATCTATATAACATTGAAAAAAGGGAAGGATGCTTATAATTTTTAAACCTATCTTTGTTTCGCTGCAGATAGAACCAGCCGACAAATACTGATCCACTGTTTTATCCGGTGCTCTCTGCAGTTCAGTGCTAGGCTTAGTGCTCAATACGCAATAGCCAGTCTTTAAGGTCAGCCTTTTTGTCAACAATATAATGTAACACCATATAGGCAGAATAAAAGCACCAGTAAAAAAAAAGAAGTGTGCCACTCCTGCTCTAATGTAAAATAGTCAAGTCTCCTCAAGATTTCTCTCCTACAATAACAGGCTACTAAAATAGTTATTATGAATGTTTAGAGTGATTACAAGTTTGTGCAACTGCTTTCTTCATTGCCTGTTTTTTTCCTATCCACATATATACAAATATATAGCAGGTATAATTTGAAGCTTTCTGAAATTCTACCTTAAACTGTGCTTTCAGAGCCATGAATGAGAGTTGGAAGGAGCTCAGTTTTGTTCAAGTTGCCTTGGTTTTGGAATATTCAGCCTCAGAATTACAGAGTATTTTTGGTTCAGTCACAGACCCACAAATTTTACTGTACAGACTTAGCCAGACGCAGGTTATTGCACTTGTAAGAGTTGTGCAAAAGAATGAATTCTTGTAGGTGTTACAGTCCTGCACCTCTCCTAAAAATTATTTTTTAAGTGACACCTACGGAAGCTTCAAGAGTACTGTATCTCGCCAGCAACAAAGTTCTTGAAGATTCTACCTCCGGTGTTTCAGTGAAACAAAACTGGAAATGTTCCAGGTTGCTTGTGTTTTCATGAATACAGCGTATGGGAGAAGAAAGTTGAAAGATTCAGTGGATGATGACGAAGACAAATGTGAAACAGAAAAAAATTAATAAGCAAAGGATAAAGAGAAGATGTGTGAGAGCCAGAAATATAGGAGACAGTGAAGGTAGGACAAACCATGCCTTTTAAAAGTTATATCAAATTTTCTGCAATTAGTTAACATCATCTGAAAATGGTTAAGGTCTGATGTTCCTATGTGTACCATTGAGAAGCAATGGTGCTTGTTGCTAAGGGACAGAGAAAGCTCTGAGGTCATAAATGGAGAGGGGTACAGTGCTTTATATGTCAGTAATTAATCAAAGGAACAGAAAGATTAATTGCCGCAAGGAATTGTAGAATATCTTTGGCCATATGTCATTCTCAATCCCCCCAAAAAAGGCACAGGAAAAACAATACTTTAACAAATTCTGCATCTGGGCTCAGGAACTTGTGGCTTTGGGGTCCTAGCAAAAGGTGGTGTTGGGAGGTTAATTTTAGTCACTTTAACCTTCAGAAATGAATGAGAAACGAATCAATGTTTTCCATGGTGTGTTGCCTCCAGCTTTTCCTCTGGCTCATTCCCTAGCTGAAAGGGAAGGAATGAACAGATCTAGGAAGTGGTGCAGTCCTATGGCAGAGGATGCAACTACCTCAAAAAGGCAATCTAGCTTCTCCAGAAAAAGACTACCATGGACCCAAAAGAGTATGAAGATTTTTGGAAGAAAAGTGCTCAAAAAAGTAAAGTATTGCAGGTTTCAAAAGTTGTTGGATGTAACAGACTAAAGAACACTTTTTCAAAGGGAGTCATTTGAGTTACTAATAATACTATGGCAAAGCTAGACAGCGTATTAAAAAGCAGAGACATCACCTTGCCGACAAAGGTCTGTATCATCAAAGCTGTGGTTTTCCCAGTAGTAATGCATGGCTGTAAGAGTTGGACCTTAAGGAAGGCTGAGCGCTGAAGAATTGATGCCTTCAAATTGTGGTGCTGGAGAAGACTCTTGAGAGTCCCTTGGACGGAAAGGAGATCAGACCAGTCAATCCTACAGGAAATCAACCCTGATTGCTCATTGGAGGGACAGATATTGAAGTTGAAGCTCAAATACTTCAGCTATCTACTGCGAAGAGAAAACTCATTGGAAAAGACCATGATGCTGGGAAAGACTGAAGGCAAAAGGAGAAGGGGAGATGATCAGATAGCATTGTCGATGTGAGTTTGGGCAGACTCCGGGAGGCAGTGCAGGACAGGGGGGCCTGGTGTGCTGCAGTCCATGGAGTTGCAGAAAGTCAGACACGACTATGCTGTGTCCAGATCTTCAGGTGACACCGACAAGAAGTGCATGCTCCAGCATACAAATGTACAGTTAACTGTTGGTTATATCACATTTAGATTATTGCCACCTGTCCATGTAGGGCTATTTCTGAAATCCATCTGGCATCTTTACTTAGTGTGATGCACAGGATCATGACTGACTTGAGTTCTGAAAGATCTGCTCAGGGATTCTGCATCACTCCCAGTATTTCCTCAGGGAGCTAGGACATATAACTTTAATTTTCCCTTGCAAATAGTCAGCAATTAGATTTTAGAAACAGTTTTAATACTGTGGATATTTTTCCTTTTTTGTATCATATAATTCATTGGTGACAACTATTGAAAAATGGTATTGAAATACCATAAATATATTTCCTTGCATTGTTTGCTATTTTATAGGATTTTAAATGTATAATTATGAATATTTTTCATAAATCAGATATATTTCAGATGATGACAATAAATAATAATGTTATAATAGCAGTAGAAACAAAATAATCTATATCTTACATTTTTACTTAACCACTTGTTCAGAGAATGAAATATTATAAATTGCTTCTCAATTCCCTGTTTCTTAATAGGGTTGTTAATACTATTACAACCATAATTTTTTCCATGCAGGTACAATTAGCATTTTCAAAGCCTCCCCATTGATCTACCTCAGGGTTTTGATAAATTTCTAAGTGCTGCAATTACCTCACTTTAATGCTGAAATTAATCTAGAGATATTACAACAGCTTATTAGGGGAGTAAGTTTTGACTTTTCAAGACTTTTTTTTAATGTGGCTTGCCAGCATTAGCAAAATTCCTCATGCCAGTTTTGCCTTGTTAAAATTGTGCACACTGAATAAGCTGACAAATCTCTCATTTGATTTTCATGAAGGCTTAGACTCCCTGAAGGATAATAGACTTGGAAACCTTCTCCAGCATATTTCACTACTTTAGAAATAATTATATGAAGACACGAGGTGGTTATCTAAATGTGAGATGGAATGAAAATGGATTTGTAATCCTCCGTTGAGGTCTTAGAGCTAGGTCCAGAAGAATTGGTGACATTTGCTCCCATTATTTTTCAGTTCTTCCCATTATAGTTGTTTGAATAAATGTCTGCCTGAACACATACATCTCCATGTATAAGAGTCTGTGCAGTTATTGTGGGCCTACTTTGAACAACTTCAAAGCAAAACAAAAAGTGACATTAATTTTAAATATTTAAGTGAGTGTCCTAGACTAGGGCGCACGGTGACATGAACAGTTAAGACGTTGGGCTTGTTGGCCAGAAGGTAGGCAGCTTGAGTTTGAGACCCAAGCTCTGCTGTGCAACAGGGTGAACTCCCATTCCTGCCCCAGCTCCTGTCAAACCTAGCAGTTCGAAAGCATGTAAAAATGCAAATAAATAGGTACTGCCTCGGTGGGAAGGTAACAGTGTTCCCTGCCCCTCGGTGTATAGTCATACCAGCCACAAGACCATGGAAATATCTTTGGACAATCCTGGCTTGTCAGCTATAATGGAGATAAGCACCATCCCCTAGGTTTGGTCACAACTAACATGGAAAATCTTTACCTTTACTTTTTCACCTAGATTAAATACATATGTATTTTTTAAAAATACAGTGGAACCTTGGATTGTGAGCCTAATTTGTTCCGGAAGAATGCTCTTAATCCAAATAGCTCTTAAACCAAAGCGAGGTTTCCCATAGGAAACAATGTAAAATCAGATGATCGATTCCACGCCCCCAAAAATATTTATACAAAAATAATTTTCAATGGAATTTTATGGAGTAAAAAATCTGAAACAAGTAGCAATGATTAACACACAATATAAATAGAACAAATTAACCAGCATTTTGAGTTCAAAAAGAGTCCTGGCTAGCATGAGGTAGACAAGAAGTTGGAGAGGAGGAGGAGGGTTATTGCTTGGAAGGAGAATCTGCAACCTGAATCTTGGGAGTTCTTTTTCATGAACGCCTTTCACTAACAGTGCCGGTTTCACTCAATTTACGCTTTTTGGATTCAGTGTCCTCTTTTGGCTCACTGGAATGTCTTTCCTTTTTTGTCAAGTTTAATAAGGAACCTAATCCAATGGCACTTGCTTCTACCTCTGTTTGAGGATTTTGTGGAAATGTGACATTGCATTGTTGTTAAACAGATTTGTCATTCGCACTGCTATATCCTTATTTGGGTGGTGCATTTCTACAAAATTTTGCACTGTTTTCTCCATTTTGCACACCTCCCTAATCTCATTTGAAAAGGATCCCTCCAACTGTTCCTCCTCCTCAGATGAGATCTCTTCCACAACCTCTTGCCGTTGTTCAAGATGCAGATCTATCAGTTCATCTGTAGTCAGTTCCTGGTTATGCTCCTCCACCAGCTCTTGAATGTTGTTCGCATCTACCTCCAGTCCCATGCTCTTTCCCAAATAGATGATGTCATGGACACCTGGTTCCTTTTCAGGAGCAATTCCCTCAAAGTCACGTTCAAAAACACAGTCAGGCCACATTTTTCTCCAAGCAGAATTGAGGGTTCTCTTGGTGACCCCCTCCCAGGCTTTATCAATGATCTTGAGGTACCCCACGATAGTGAGATGATCCTTCCAAAACTCTCAGAGGGTAAGGGTGGTTCCTTCGGTCATCTTGAAGCATCACTGAAATCGGGCTTTTGTGTAGAGCTTTTTGAAGTTTGAGATGACTTGCTGATCCATGGGCTGGAGTAGTGGAGTGGTGTTCGGAGGAAGGAACTTGACTTTGATAAACTTGAATTCCTCTAATAAGTCATCTTCAAGGCTTGGAGGATGGGCAAGAGCATTGTCCATAACCAGCAAAACTTTGAGTGGCAGATTCTTTTCCAGAAGATACTGCCTCACTGTAGGACCGAAGACAGTGTTGATCCATTTAACAAACAAGATATGTGTGACCCAGGCCTTGCTCTTGGATCTCCACATCACAGTTGACTGGCTCTTCTGCACATTACATTTCTTGAAGGCGCATGGGTTCTCGGAATGATACACGAGCAAGGGCTTTAACTTCTAATCCCCACTTGCACTGGCACAGAACAAGAGGGTGAGATGGTCTTTCATGGACTTGTGACCGGGCATTGCAGTCTCTTCTGCTGCGATGTAGGTCCTCTTTGGCATCTTTTTCCAGAAGAGATCCATCTCATCATAGTTAAAAACTTGCTGTGGCAGGTAACCCTTGGAAATCATGGAATTTCTGAACTCTGCAGAGAACGCCTCCGCTGTCTTCTCATTGAGCCACATGAAAAGCAACTTTTTTTGGTCTTCCAGAACACGTGGGCGTTGCTTGGTTATTCTGGTGACTCCTTTAGCTGGATCTAGCCCCTTTATCTCTTCTTTCTTCTTCAGGATGGTGCAAATCGTCGATGTCGACTTGCTGTACATTCTTGCAAGGTCATGCGCACAGCTCTTTCGTGCCTCTCGATGATTTCCTTCTTCAGGTCTACTGGAATCATCGCCTTCTTTTCGCCTTTCTTTTCACACTTCTTCATGGGGCTTCACGCACACACATGTACTCACAGTACAGCACATGGATGGTAATGGAATAAAATGCACATGGCAGCGTCAACAGAACTCTTGTGCGGATGCTGCCTGAATGAGAAATATAGAGCACTCTGACTGAGGACACATAGGTTATCGCGCGAGGCTTGTCTTGCAAGTTTTCTCTTTTTAACTGAATTAAATTTTATTAAAAATTTTTGCTTGTCTTGTGGAAATCTCGTAAACAAGGTGCTCGCAATTTGAGGTTCCACTGTATATTATCCACTACATAAACATCTATTCATGCATGCATTTAGGTCCAAAACTTTCTAATTGTCAAGTCTAGAGATTTCCCAGTCAGGATCTTTTCGTAAGTAGCACATGATTACCATATGACAGTGGTCTCAATAGTTGGAGGGCCTAACATTATCTTCTCTAATTTTCCCCACAATAATCTTGTAACATGATTGGGGTAGGAAATATGACTGCTCCAAGTTATCTAGTAAGTTTTCATGGCTGAGAGTAGATATGAACCTGGACTCCCTGCACCAATCAATCTTTATTATGGCCACAGGAAAGTTTCTAAGATTTCTTTTTCATCTTCTCTTCAAAATAAAGGTGCTGTTTCCACATTAAAATTCAAGAACACCCACTGCTTTTAATGACTACTGTCTTTTGAGCTATCTGTCTATTTAAAGAAAAATGCACTAATACATTCTAATTGTATGACTACACATGCCACATTTACATATAAAGTTGTATTGATGTTTGGATTTAGTAAAGTTATCCTGTAATTATCTGTGTTACATTTGGTGACTTGCTTGGAATTATAATATGTGGGATTGCCAATCAAGGGTGTCTTTAAAAAAAACCTAGGATACAAAGATTATTTAAACCCCGTTAGGTATACAGTACTTCACATGCCCACATTTGACATAGGATCCCAGGTACGTGTACAGAGGATTCCAATTTACAGCATGATTGACAAATAAACCATGGATGTTTAAAATCAGCATTACATTTTATATTTCATAATTTTACAAAAATATGAGTAGCTGCTAGAGCCATTTACTTCAGCTTCATGAAGAAAGCCTGGTATTTTGCTGGAACATTTCATTACAGTATTTTATGTAATTTATTTTTTCAATACAAAGGGATTATTTATCTCTTGATATGCAAAATAACAACTAAACTTCTCTTATATGGAAGTATTTTCTTTCTTATTTTACAAATTGTACTTAAGAGGACTTCTGAAAACAGCTCTGCAAAAGCAGAGCCAATGACCATGGCAAAGACCAAGAAACCAGTGAGTAGACCAGTCCCTTGGAACTTCTCCAAATAAGGAAAGATTAGGAGAATTCCCATGTGTGCACCATATGGCTACTCCTTGTGATTTTCTGTGGGTTTGAGCACTGGGAGTCCACAGAAACAGCCATCTTGCTTGAAATCATAGCAAAGCCTTTTAAAGGACACAAAGTTCACAAATCTCACTTTCTAATCACTTTTGGAAATTGCCTATTAACTATCTTAAATCTACTAGAGACATTCAGAATGACAAATTTGAAGTCTTTTATGAATGGGTTTATTTTCAACTTTGAACAAAAGAAAAAATCAGTTATCAACTTAAGAACTTAAATAATGTAAAATAAACAGCAAAAAGTTTTGTAAGATTTTGATCTAAGAAAGTTATAAACAGATTAAGGGTCCAAATAAATTTTGAATATTGACTTTTACTATAAGATTTTAGAATTAACTATACAAAATAAACAGCTTATCTTGTAAAACTTACTTTTTTGGTTATCCTAGCTATTCCAAGTCATTACAAAAGATAACTGCTGATTTTAGAAACTCAGAAAAAGAGGACTAAAGATTTTAAGCAGAAGAAAAACAAACAAACTTGTTCATGATGTTAGTTAATACTGGCACTTACAAAGTGACACAAAATGTTATAACATCAGAAATATTAAAGGAGATCACTGAAGAATGGAGCCATCATTTATTAACTACAATATCACTACTGTCAGTAATGATGCCTGCTTTTATGGATTTAGATATATCTGAAGACAAAGATGCTAATGAAGGAATGATAGATGGAGAACTAATTTTATCTGACAAGTATTGAAACTAGAACTACAAATGATAGGCAAACAATTAAAAAGGATGCTTTACTGGATATACAAAACAAACTGGCTGCAGTATGTCTCTGTAAACCTGATTCATGCTTTCCAAAGACTTTGCCAGATCCTATAGATTGTTTTCATATAAACATGGATTTAGCACTCTTTTGAAAGAGTGCTAGATCTGTGTTTAAAAAACAGGATGCATATAATGTCAGTTTTTTTTCAGCTGATACTGCTGGGTCAGTCGCCACGCAATGCTAACACTGATTTTCTACTGCTTCTATCAACAGGAAGATTGGTGAGGCTGTATTTTTTTTGTTTATACTAGTGGGGAAGGTGCCATTTTGCCTATTCATAAAACATATTGCTTACAGTATGCTCCCATATGCTGTTGGCTACAGCCATTTGCAACCAGCACTGCTGTCTCCTTCAAGCATTTGTCAAAGAGGGCTTATAAATCATTAATAGCTCTTTCTTCATTTCTCCTATTCCTATATCTTGTCAGCTGGGCTGATTTTGGGCATGGATTTATCACTCTTCCAAAAGAACAATAGTTTATGTTCAGGAATACAGGTCACAAACATGAAACAATTTGGCAATGTTGGCTAAACAGCTCTTTTCAAGTTGAATCAACATACACCTAATATTAACGCATATGTTAAAAAGTCACTATTCAATAGTTAGAGCAGTGCAATTTTTCCCAGCTGACCACTCCAGGATTGGAAGAGAGCACATTTAAGAGGAGTCTGGCTGTGCCAAAGAAATGTTGAAGGAACCATAAGAACACCAGATGAGATGTGAGGATTTTGAGGTACATCAGAAAAGCCCAACTTTGGCAACTTTAAGATGTGTGGACCACAACTCCCAGAATTCCTCAGCCAACATAGTTTAGTTTCAACATAGCTGGCTGAGGAATTCTGGGAGTTGGAGTCCACACATCTTAAAGTTGCCAAAGTTTCACACTCTTGAGGTAGATGCTGTAATATGAAAGCTAACAATAAAACATTATTTTAATGCATTAGATGCAGGAAACAAGAGAGATAGATTTTAAGTCTGTCTGTCTGTCTATCTCTCTATCTGAGTGACGCTGGGCAGTGTACAAATAAGATATTAAACCATAAAAAGTGTTTAAAAATCATATTTAACAGTTTAAAAAAAGCAAGTATGGATTAAAATTAATATAAAAAATAATTAAAAGACGGGGAGGGCTTTCAGGTGCTAACCAGCCCGAGTGCTCTTCTGCACCCCCCAAGCAGGGCTGCAGAGCCTTGTCTTCACACCTTTCTGAAAGGCACATGTTGGTTGGATCATTGCACCAGGATTTTCACGTACAGTGGAAACTCACAAGATGAGTACCTCACAAGACGAGAAACTTGCAGAATGAGCAAAAAAATTTAATCAAAATTATTCCATGAGACAAGCCGCAACTCATGAGACGAGGAAACTTCGTGCCATACCTTGCGTGTCATCAGTAAGCGCGCTCTGTATTTCCCGTTCAGGCAACTCCGCGTGAGAGTTCTGCCTATGCAGCAAGCGTGCGCATGTTCTGCTGACTCTTACCTCGTGCTTTACTCCATTGTTGCAGACAGCAACCCCATGCGAGAGTTCTGCTGATGCAAGCACGCGCGCATTCTGCCAACTCTTACTTCATGCTTTACCATTGTTGCAGACAGCAACCCCGTGAGAGTTCTGCTGACGTAGCAAGCGCGCACATTCTGCCGACTCTGCCATGTGCAGTTTACTCCATTCCCATATGGCCGGCAGCGCACGCGCACGTTCTGCCTACACTGCCGCATGGTGGCAGGTCAACGTTCCTGATCACAATAAGCACCGTGTGATGAGGTCGTGGGAAACTTTTTAAAAATTTGCCCATATTTATTAGAACAGTTGCAACGTACTTATTTTTTCACTTCTGTAAGGGGAAGCTAAAGACATATATAAAAACTTCCTTATATTTAGGACAAATAAATGGAATTCTTCACATTATGCGAAATTCAGGCATGGAATTTACTTTCAAAAGAAGGTAGTAATGGCCACCATAAACAGATAAAAATGGGATTTCACAAACCCAAGGAAGGATCGGTGACTACTAATCATGAGGGCTGTAGATACATTTCTCTGAATAGCATTTGCTAAGGAACAACAAAGACATCTGGCGTGCTTGTGAACTTCCAGGGTGCATCTGGTTGACCATTATGTAAAGAAAAATGAAGGGCTAAGTCCTTTCCTAGATTTCTTCTTTTGTTTTTAGTATCTTTGAACTTCTAAAAATATTAATCACATCTGGGAGTGGGGTGGCAGAGTGCATATAAATAAAAGGAGTAGAGATCTGGTACTATTAACTGCCATTCGTCCAGGCAGAATTACTGCTCTCCATACAGAATTCATTTGATAAAGTGTTGCATGTAGTCTTTCCCATGCTCATAGAAGCCGAATACAGTGTTATCAGAGTCCCACACAATGCTATCTTCATGTTGTTAATTATTTGTACTAAACATTAGATAACAAAGGACACCAGCATGAGTTCCTGTAATTGTATTGTTAAGAGAGTCATGCAATTGAATGATTAATGTAGAAGCTGCAGCACACCAGACATGCTTAGAATTGTAAGAAGCATCAATATTTTGGGATGTATACTTATGCCTCTCCTATGTAAGAGGCAGTAATGGTGTGCCATAGGAAATAATTCTTGAAGATCTGGCCTTCTGCTCAAGCTGTTATTATACCATTAATATTCAGTACCCTTAGTACTCTTTCAGCAACATATTTCATTTGCATTCCCTCTGTCTAAGGGTAAATGCAGGCAGAAGGAAGCTATCAGAGCATAAGAAATCCATTTCTGGAATATAGCATGAGCAGAGTATAACATGACTGAAACTTTGGGTACAGGCTATTCCTGAATAGAGATGAGCCTCACCCAGAGACATTTCATATGCCCAGTTTCAAAATATGTAATCCCACAATCTGAACCGTTTTTGTTTTGTTTTATTCTGTATTTTTTTAGTTTTATTATCATACAACTCCACACAAACTGGAATCAATTTATTAAACTGCAAATAGTTTTTAAAAGTTTTCACTGATGATGAACTCTCTTCTCAATGGTCTTTTTTCTGGCTATGCTTTTATTTATTTGTTATTCTTAGTTCCCTGAATGCTTCTGAAATATAATAAACAGAGTAACACAAATGAAAAGGCATCCTCTAAG
>JANHZU010002602.1:91210-115669 GCA_032468055.1 Acrochordus granulatus | reverse complement strand
TTTTGGTGAATATTTTTGGGGGCGTGGAACGGATTATCTGACTTTCCATTGTTTCCTATGGGAAACTGCATTTCTCTAAACGAGCATTTCGTGCTAAGAGCGTTGTTCCAGAACCGATTAGTCTCGTCTTGTGAGGCACACTGCATTTCTATCCTAATGAAGGTTATTCAACTAAGGACTAGAGATTTAAGGAAAGAAAAGCCCAAGAACATAGTTATTGTAGCTTTTTCTGTATTCCTTCTCTTGGGATCGCACAAAAAGCGAAGCTTGCTCCTGAAGGGCAAACAGCATGCCCAGTTTTAATACAACCGCAGTAAGAGAAAGACGGCAACTGTTCTCATTACAATTCAGTGAAATCATAGCGATGTTTAGGATTACCGGCAGAAAACGAGATTTCCCTGTGCTACCTTGCTGCTGTCGCAGCACTTTTGTTTTATTCCATTCCTCACTTCATAAACGCGGTGTCCCTTTCTGTATCGAAAGATACAAAAAAAATTTTTTTTTGCTTAGGGGAAAAAAAGAAAACAGCCCCGACACTTTGGTGTGGAAAAGGAAACCGCAGTTACGAAGTGAGGAACAAAACACAAACGCAGCAGCGGCAGGTAACAGGTAACGACGGGATCTCTGGAGCCAGGC
Organism: Acrochordus granulatus; assembly: GCA_032468055.1. Taxonomy (NCBI): domain Eukaryota; kingdom Metazoa; phylum Chordata; class Lepidosauria; order Squamata; family Acrochordidae; genus Acrochordus; species Acrochordus granulatus. Next base: position 115,033 of record JANHZU010002602.1, on the reverse strand, counting down.
AACTCCTCAAGCGACGAGGTGCGGCGGCCTGCCCCGGCCCACCAGAGGAGCCTCGCCCCGTTTTGCGGCCTGCCTCCCGGACGCCGCCTGGACATAACGGCCGCGGGCCAGAGGGCGAGTCGAGGCGCCCGTCCTCGCGCGGCCCTGCGACGCTCCGCCCTCCATCCCGGAAGGGAAGCGCGGGAGAGGCCTGGCCTAGGGCGCAGCCGGAGCCTCCGACGGACCGGCAGGCTGAGGACGTCGCCGGTAGGCCGCTCAGGAAACCGCCCCGTTCCCGGTCGGACGGGGTGCGAGGGCCCCCCGCTCTGCTCTCGATCCGTTCCTCCCTCGGTTTCGGGGAAGCCAAACTTGGAGAAGGACGAGCTGCAAAGCTTTCGTCCCGCCTCCTTCCCCGCCGAGGCGTCTGCCCTCGGCCCTTCCCCGGCCACCGGCCGGGTTTTTCCCCGTGGGCGGTAGGTGCTGAGTTGCCGGGCGCGAAGCACGCCCGAACTCGTCCTCCTCCTCCTCCTCCTCCTCTGCGTCCTATACGGCAGCCTCCTCCGGCGAGCGCCCCTGAAGGTGTGTGGGATTACGCAGCCCATCATTCCCATCCGTTCCCGCTTGGGGCGGTGATCGGTGTACTGTATAGCCCGTGGCTCAAGGCAGGCTAGCGCATCAGCCCGGGTTGCCGACTGTGTCGTTCCTCCCGCCTTTCTTACTCTACCGGAGAACGTCGGTTCTGCCCGACGTGGGAACGGAGCGTGGAGGTTTTTCGCGTGCCGCTTGCGAGAAAGTTGAAGAGCCAGAAGGGCGGGCGTTCGCGGTGTTCCTCGCTCCGTATGGAGGTGCATGATTTGGCCCTTGGGTTGCATAACCTGCGTTGGGAAAACGTGTGGGAGTTTGTTTTCCACGCTCGGGTTGGCATCCCAAAATGCAGACGCGCGAGTTCAGCAAGGTGGTTCCTGTAATCACAGGTTCTCCCTGTTTAAGGACTACTTACCAGTGGTCTGGAATAGGTGTTTGTGCACGTTTAATGTCGAGAACGGAGATGAAAATATGATAGGAGTACTTGCTTTGAATTCCCAGTTGGTTTGTTTACTGGGTGGGTAAGCCTGCGGTTTAGATGAAGGCACTGTTTTTTGCCTCACAAAGTCTCTTCACACGCGTGGAGAAAAAAAAAGCTTGATTAGAGAGGGCCCAGCTGTCATTTTGCTTGCTCTTCTAATCTTCAGCACCGTCTTTTGATGTCTGTATTTCCTCAAGTTTCTCAGCATTTTCCTTTAGTTTTGCAAAGTGCATTTTGAATATTGCCTCCTTTCTTTAAACAAGGGGGAGTGTTCCTTGAGTTTATAGGCAGTCTGTCTAGACTTTAATGATCTGTATAAATATCAAGGACATAGGAAAGGATTCACTGAATATTATATCCATTATATTTACAGTAGTGTTGCATGAGATAGTAAAATATCTCATTCCTGCAGGTGGTAAGCGTTGGAGTAGAGAAATTGTAATTTACAGAGTAATAAGTTTAAAGCTCTTCTGACCAATTCAGCTGGTTATTATACAAAGCCAGGATTTCATTATCCATGATTTGTTAAGCCATCTGTCATAAGCCAGAAACTTTATAAACTGCAGTACCATGATTTGTGGCTGAATCAAAATCAAACCAACTGAGTTGTATGATTTCAGGCTTAACAAAAATATAAACCCACAGAAAGTACGTCTTTGAAATTCCTAGTCTTTTATCTTCTTTGCATCTCATGTAGTTTGTCTGTTTGCTGCCATCCATGTTTCCCTTGAACTCTAATTTCTCTTTTATTAGTTCTTCTGTTTTGCTTCCTATTTTCAAAGTTCTGCTTTATTTCTTAACCATTTTCATTTTTATTGCATTTATATGCTTTCCCAAGGAGTTTTGAAATACTCTAATAAAATAATGGAACAAAGCAGAACAAAATCTAAAGCTAAAAATTGGAATCAAGTTACGTCATACAGCTGCATCCCATGGAGGGCAGGGATGCAATTCTCCTTTCCCTTTAGCTGTTTTGTCTGCTTAAAATTTGCTTTGGATGTCTGTGTGTGTGTTTGTTGAAGGGTGAATAACAAGGAGTGGTTCTGCCACACAAGCAGGCATCTATTCATGGCTGTGTTGAAAATTATACAGAATGAACTCAGGCTATCTGATGATTCAACATCATGAATTTCCTGGTTTGGCATTCTTTGCTTTTTCTTGGATCCCCAGATCATATGTCGGACCACAGGTAGATCACATATGATCTAAGCTGGAGCAACCCCTTTGAATGAGAAATCCTGTGAGGCATATTCTCCAACCTTACATGCTTGTTCCTAGGAATGAGCCCTGGGTTTGGTCCTTCTCTTCACAGTTCCTCTTTTGGATTGTGTTACTGTTTTATTTATTTATTAATTCATTCAATTTGTGTGGTTGCCCATCTCAGCAAATGACTCTCATTTGTTTTGTTTTTTGTGTACTAACCTTATATTAAACAGAATCTTCAAATGATGGAATTCTGGTTTAAATGGTTTAGACTTGGCTTGTTAACTGACAATAACTGTGATTTGGAAACTAGTTAAAATTTAAACAACAGATTGCTTATTCCTAGCTTCATAAACAGATTTTAGAATCCTGGAATGATGTTCAAAGCCAGACATTGTTTTTATCACATCCTTGTAGCACTCATGTAGGTCTGTCAATATAACATGAATTGATTTATTTTCCCGCTTTGCATCATATGCTTACAAATTCATTCTATTTTGCAACTTTATATTTTGATTATCTTCATTTAGATATCAGAAGTGAACGACAAAGAGATGGCTTCCCTTGGTGGCTCAAGGAACTGTATTTTAATTCAGTTGGCATCTTCAATTAATTGGGGAAAATGCATTAATCCTTATACGTTTTCCAGTCAAGCTTTAAATGGATCCCAGCATCAACTGACAAAATGCCAGACGTGGAATAAAAAGAACAGCATTAGATTTTATTCGGGGAGTGACAGTACCAGAATCTATGAAAACATCGTCAATAGAACCCACAGATGGCTTCCAAATCCTAAAGATGAAGGAATATGTACAACTAGATGCAGCTACTTTAGAAGGCCTTGTGTTCTTACTCAGCAAAAGGCAAGGAGAAAAGATGTATTATTTCAAGCTACCATGCCTCAAAAATTACAAGACATTGCTATTCAAAATGTCCAGTTCTTCAGATGTTTTCATGGATCATCAACACTGAGAGCTGCTCCAGCTCCAATCTTACTGATGATCTTAAAGCCAGTGCAGAAGCTTTTTGCTATCATCCTTGGGAGGTAACAAATCAATATTGTCCTTTTGCTGTCATCCCTAGGAAGTATTGGCAAAGAGAATGTAATGGGCTTTTTTTTTTAAAGTAGGAATAATTGTTTATAAAGTTTGTGGTGTGTTTACAAAGGAGCAATATTGATAAACGCTCATGGTAAGCAAGAAGATAACTTTGAGTTTCTTGTAGCTCTTTTAGAGTTACTGAAGTAGCTCATCATATGGTACCATTCTGGTCTTGAATAAAAAAGCAGAAGAAAACGGCATGCTGCAGTCCAGCTTTTGAGATGAAGAGAACATTACAGTAGTTCTCACTTAACAACAAAGCGGCTGTTTGAACTTACAACGGCACTGAAAATAGAGTAAAATATTCATTTAGTTTGTTATATTTAAAGCATGGTTAAACATAAACACTTATATTACTAGTGAAAAGCTATACAAGAAAATGTTCCTTCATAGTATAGATAAGTGGTTGTAGTCAAATTGTATTTTATTACAAATAATATCTTTGTTTTATTATTTTATAGAGCCTCAGTGATTTTACCAATTTTTAGAGCTTGTTTTGTAGTCCTTAGGTGGAATTGGCAGGATATTGATTTATTGTGCTGTAGTAAGAAACAATTGCACTTTATTCGTTTTTCCTTTGACTTTATAACAGCCAAGTATGCTGCTAACCGCCCATCTGGATATAATCTGTACCAAGATTATATACTATAGCAATCTAGGGGCAGTTGTTTGAAAATTGTAATTTTGTGTCTTCTAGAAGCATAAGAAAATGGTGGCGTGCACTTCCTCCAAACAAAAAGGAGTTATTTAAAGAAGCTCTGAGAAGAAATAAATGGAAGATAGCTTTTGGATTTTCTAGCTTAGGAGTTGTATTTATCATTTTTTATTTTACGCATTTGGAGGAGACACCAATAACGGGACGCACTCGGCTTGTAGTGTTTCACAAGGATCAATTTGCAGAAATAACAGAAATTGAATATAACATGGTAGGTAATTATACCTTTGTTTCTTGTTCTTTCAGAATGACCTTTTTTATTGAAGTGATATAATATGAAGTACAGATTGACTTCATTATGTGATTTGGGTAGGTTTTGACTTCGTGCTTTGGCTTTAGTTGTTACAATTTATAAAACATGGTTTATCTTACAATGATGTATAAACTTATATAACAAAAGCATGGCTCAAACTAACCATGTCATATCAAATTAGTCATAGATGGGTGGGATAATGCCATTTGTTCATGAAGTTCTACCCTAGATCTTAGGAGAGCTATTTCAAATATATAGCATTCAGTGTGCTTGATTTTTCCATTTGCTTCTGCAATCTTCTGCCTCTTTATTCCTTAATCTGCCTATTTTGGACTTTAAATACCTATCTTCCTCAAAGACTTAAACAAATTGACAAGAAAATATAGCTCCTGGCCAAAAAGGTTGCTTTAATTCCTACCTTAGAAATATTAGCAAACCTGATACAGGTAGTCCTTGATATATGATCATAATGGAGCCTGACCTGACTGTATCGCTTTTTTACAATGGTTAATGAATGCTGCAGTCATTAAGTGAACATATAGTCCTTCAGCGAACCAATGGTTTCTATGGATATGGTTTTGCCAAAAACTGGAAGTGCCCGTTTTCAGTGAAATCAATGTAGAATATGATCAATTGATCATGGCACTGCAGATGGTCATCAATGTGTCTATGTTGCTGAGTACCTGAAGTTTGGGTCATGTGATGATGAAGGGGGCCCAATCATCAGAACTTCGGATTTGGGTTGTAAATCCCATTTTTCAGATCCGTTGGAACTTCAAATGGTTTCTAGATGACCACTCGTAAATCAAGGACTTTCTTTATCAGGATTTCCCTACTTTTTACTGCTGAAAAAGTGAGATAGGCTTGCTGTTTTTAACATCCCTTCATCTGTTATTCTTGAATTTGTTTTTTATACTTTTTAATATATTTATTAATTGTTTTTAACTTTGTTATATACTGCCCAGAGTGGTTTGTTTGTGACATGGGTGGTTGTATAAATTGGTTGAATAAACAAAATATGGTGGTACCTCACAAGACGAGTAACTCACAAGACATGAAACTCACAGGACGACAAAAAATTTTTAATAAAATTTATTCCGCTAGATGAGCCACGACTCACACGACAAGCAAACTTTGCGCAATAACTTGCATGTCATCAGTCAGCGCGCTCTGTATTTCTCGTTCAGGAAGGGAACCATGCATGAGAGTTCTGCTGACTCTGCCACATGGCTTACTCCATTACTGTGTGTGTGACTGACCTTGCCAGAATCCTGATTGCAATGAGCCCCCCTCTCTCGCTGCGTAAACAGCGTAAATTAAGTGACGCGTTCAAGAGATGGAACTCCCGAGACTACAGACTACAGATTTAATCTCCAGGCAGTCCCCTTCCCCTCCTTTCCCTCATGCGAGCTGGGGTGTTCTCAAAGTACGTGCGCGCACACACAGACAAAATAAAGCAGAAATTGTCCTTGTTCTTGCCCGAAATGAAGTAGAAATTCCCCCTTGTCACTTCTCCCCTCATAATACGGAGGCAAGAAACATTTCCAAACTGTCCACGACGCCTTGAAAAGTTGAGAGAAAAGGCCCTTTTGCCTTGAGTGGAAGCGGCAGCGGATCCTCCGAGCCAGCAAGCAGCAGCCGAGGCCAGAACCTGCCTCGAAGCAGATCCGTTAGTGCTGGTTAGTTTGCTCTATTTCTGCTTTATATCGTGTGTTAATCATGGTTACTTGTTTCAGATGTTAGAGACAATCTATATCGAATTCCGTTGAAAATGATTTTTTGGTGAATATTTTTGGGGGTGTGGAACAGATCGCCTGATTTTATATTGTTTTTAATGGGAAACCTCATTTCTCCTTTGGAGCATTTCGTGCTAAGAGTGTTCTTCCAGAACGGATTAGTGTTGTCTTGTGAGGCACCACTGTATGTTCAATATCTGCAAAAAAGTATTTTTAGGCCTCTGTGAATCAGGTCTGATTTAATTTTGACAATGATTCCAAGAGGGAATGACATGATTAAGGTTTGTGGTTTGATGGTGAATTTTCTTAATTTGAACTGTTTTGAGATTCTGCTTGAAAAAGATTTCTTCATAAACTATAAATGATTGGTTTTTACAGAATACTATGAAAATAGCAGGGATTGTCAATTCTTTCAAACAGACTTTATTTTGTAATGCTGACATTTTAAAATATGCTCCTTGTCCCTCTTTTGAGGCAGAGGTAGTAGGGATGGGGAAGGACAGCATAGCAGCCTCCACATTCTTCAGCAAAGGGCCTAACTTTTTATATTAAACCAATGCAGAAATTATCTTACTCAGACACTGTTGAAAAAAAAAGCTCTTTATTTTCCACTTGCTTTTCTGAGATGCCAAGCTTAATGTAAGATTCACCACTGACTTGGCCATATGGGAGGGTGTTTTGCTGTCTCTGATCATTGGGTTTTCTAAAATACCAGGGGAGTTGATGTGGCTGTGTTTGACAAGTTTAGCTACTTGTAGGAACATTTCCTTACCTCTGGCTTTGGTCCAATGTCAGACTGGGCAGGGGATATTGACTGAGTTTGGCCTACTCTGGGCAAGACTTAGAAGAATAACCACTGATTTCAGCTGTAGAACTATAGCTTTTTGCCTCTGATTATTGAGCTTTAAAAGGTGCCAGGGGCATTGGCAAGGTCGGCTCCTACATTTCCAGCAAAACTTGGTGCATCAGGATTGTAGCTTGCTAAGTAGTTAGATATCCAGAACTGTGCTTCTGGATCTCGGTACAACAGTGAGATTTGATGTCGCAAAGATAGTCAAGGCAGAGAAGAAATAACACCTGCAATTTTCTCTCTATCTGTTCATGTACCTTGACTTATATTCAGTTACTATCCAGAGGCTTAAGCTTGCCTGATCAAAAAGAATTTAAAAATAGGATTTGACCCAAGAATGTACTGGATAGATCGAAATGCTGAAAACTGAACTGAGCGAAGCACAGCTTCTTGCTGTTTGGGGAGAAATTGTTCCATGATATCCTTGAGGCTAGGGTAACATAATGTGAAGAGAAGACTCCTTGGAAAAGACCAAGGAGAAAGATTTGCTGGGAAAGATTGAAGGCAAAAGGAGAAGGGGATGGCAGAGCATGATATTGTTAGATAGCGTTGTAGATGCGATGGGTGTGGATTTGGGTGGATTGCAGGAGGCAGTGCAGGACAGGGAGGCCTGGCGTGTTGTGGTCCATGGGGTTGCGAAGAGCCATACATGATTGCGCAATTGAACAACCCTTGAGTCAAGGCACCATTTTCATGTGTTGCAGAAGTCAAAGGTTATGGAAGGTAGTCAGAAGAAAATTATTATTTGCAGCAAGAATTCTCCCTTCTTTTGCTTATCAGTCTTGGCACTCTGATGGCAAGATTTGAGGGGTGCTTTTCTGTATATGTGATGACTTCTTTCTGCGAGGTGGATGCTTTAATTGATAATGGATGCGGTAGGAAAAGAAAATGAAGAGAATGGAGGGAACAAAGAATATTTATAGTGGGGGTATCCAACCTTGGCAACTTTACAATGTGTGGACTTCAACTTCCAGAATTCCTTAGTCAGCATAGTTTAATTTTAGCATAGCTAAATTTAATTTTAGCATTAGCTTGAGGAATTCTGGGAGTTGAAGTCTACAAATCCTAAAGTTGCCAAAGTTGGACACACTGGCTTTAAAGCATCAAAGGAGAAGGTATATTCTGAAGGCACTTGAGTACAACTGTGGTTCCTCAATTTTAACATTTCCAATAGGGTGACAGGTTTTATATGGGAACCATTGTTCCACTTTCTTTATTGAGCTAATTCAATGGATCAGTGTGCTTGTTACCCTTTTTGTTGTAACAGTTCAGAGTGTTAAGCAGGCAGTTTTTCCACTTATGTTTCCTGTGATTAATTTGAAATACAGGGAATGCATGTGGAAGTGAATTGTAGCTACTATAAGAATGTATATCCTTTTCATTTTAAAGACTGTTCATAGGTGACATGTGGTGATGACTGTGGGGAAGGAGACAAGGTGTGTCCAGGTGATGTAAGCAGCATTGCAGTCTCATAAAACAAACCCTACTACTTTTCTCTGTGTGTCGTAAAGAAAGCTGTAAGAGCATGAGTGGACATGGCTTCTTAAGCCTTACTGTTTTTTTTTACTAAGATAAATCATACTTCCCATAAAAGCACTCTATTCAAATTCTTAAACTTTGATTCAAGCAGATTATAGTATGAAGTATAGTTTTTTTTCTGAATAATATTCTCTCATGTGTTTATCATACTTAAGCCTTTTCCATGGATATTGATATGTAGTATAGGCTTCTGTTGCAGTTTGAATTATTGGGGACAATTAATGTGCTATGCTCTGTTTCCCCTCCTCTCCCTCTCCCCTTTTGATATTTCAGTGGATGCTGGAATTTAAGAATAAAATGTTGCCAGAAACAGACCCCCGTTATCAGGTGGTCAAGAAAGCTGTTACTCATTTAACCGAAAGCAACAAGGATGTTCCAGAATTCTCTGGGTTTACATGGACTATTCATGTGGTTGAGGAGTCTAACATTAATGCTTTTGTACTTCCAGTAAGTAATAACTGAAGAGAAAAGGTGACGCATAATTAAGAGAAAAAAAAAACAATTGATTGCCTGAATGTTTATTTTATCCTTCCCCCTACAGAATGGACAAGTGTTTGTTTTCACTGGTTTGCTAACTGCCGTGTCAGACATCAATCAGCTTTCATTTATTTTGGGACATGAAATTGCTCATGTTATTCTGGGACACGCTGTAAGTTTATTTTAAATAAATGTTTACATAAAATTAGTTCCATAAGGATAAATGTAGTTGCCATAATGGAAACCACCCTGTTTGCTGCAGTGAAATGGGGTAGACTGCCACCTTGCACTAAGAAATTTTGATATTATTAATCATCTAGTGATTAATCACTTAAATCACAATAGACAGTGTGCAAAATATTTCAAGTTTAAAACACTTAATTTTGAGTTTGAAGCTGTTTAAAGCAAACTGTAGGTAATGGGCTTCTAGTAAAAACATCAGAAGAGGGCAATTTTCTTTTTGAATGCATCTGAGTAGCCATTGTGACATAGATGGACCATTGACCAGAGGTTTTCTTATCTTTTTAAACATTATCATAATTGCCAGATGGTCAGGACACGATGTTTTTCTCCACCATTTTAACAAGCATAGATAAACAGCCTTTCCTACTTCTTTTTTTAGGTAATTTGATAGTACCCTTTGGGCTGTCATGCTAATGAGGGAACATCGCTTTAAACATTGTCGTTATAGATTTATTTCAAGACTAAAATGTAGGAAAATTACGAGAGAATTAAAATAATTCATTTTTTCTCTTTGTTCAAGTCAGAAAAGGCAAGTCTATCGCACTTCCTGGACTTCTTCTCAATCATTCTTCTCACCATGATTTGGGCTGTCTGCCCTCGAGACTCTTTAGCTGTGGTAGGCCAGTGGATCCATAGCAGATTTCAAGAGGTAAGTTAATTGAGTCCTGCACTATATCTTTTATTTAAATTTGTCTAATGCCCACATTAGTTTGAAATCACTTCTATTAAAATGCTGCCAGATCCTGTTGGAAACAAGATGCTGCATACAATAGATTCAGCAGAGCTACAGATAATCCTCAACTTACAACTAGTCCCTTAACAACAGTTTGAAGTTATAACAAACCTACCCCGAGCTACTTATGACCTGGTTTTGAAATTCTGACAGTTGCTCTTGGAATTGACGTTTCAGGTTCAATTACAGTCATGGGTTAAGGACTACCTCTATTGCATTTCTGAATATTGGGAGAGACTGTAGATTAGCCTCTGTGAATAACTGATATTGTAAAACTTGTCACTTGCTTTTTCTCTGTAGAATGATGTTAAGAGCTTGATTTCCCTGATTAAAAATTAATAAATACAGACATTAACCAGGATCCCATCTGTGGTCTACTTCAGCTTACTAGGATGTTCCTACTTTTATCCATTATGGATGATGAGCTTTTCTTTAATTAGATGTGAACTAGTCCTCAATCTTAAATGCTACCCCTTCCTTTCACACTTGTTTCACCCATGCTTGTCCATTGTTTTGACATTATGACACAGTACTAGTTTGTCTGCTAATTGGTAAGGCACATGACAGTCTGCCTCACTGGATTGGTCAGTAATTTAAACAATGGATTAATTCCATTATATTTATATAATATAATGGAATTATATTATATTCCATTATATTATATAAATATAATGGAATTAATCCATTGTTTAAATGAATTTAGTATATTCCAATACTACGTTTTTTATTTTTCAACTTTGGACTGGTGAGAAGTGAGAGAGAATGTTAGAAACTCTAATATTATTGTCCTTGCAAATTCTCTGAACTAAGAAAAGTTTTCTTACTACTTTATTCTAGCAGCTGTGTAATTCTCCTGAATGATGTTACAGTTTCCTAGAATGAATAATTTAAATTCACTTGTAGCATTCATCATTTGTGGAATTAACTATTGGAAGAATGGCATGCATTTTGTGGTTGAACTATCTTTTTTATTTATGCTGTTCCTTTAACTTGGTTACCAGAAGATAATTTAAAATATGGTATAATACAGTTTTTGTAGAACTGCTGAACCAATAATTTGCAGTTTTAATTTTTGGACAACATCCATTGATCTCAAATAACCCAGAACTTGACTTCTTAATGGCTGAACAGTGCAAAGCTCGTTAATCTGAAACAAAGAAAGAAAAATGTCCTTATTCTTCTGGTAAAACTTCTTATTGCATCTTATTATGTTTTTCCTGCTAGTCAGGAATAAAATCAGAGATGTAGAAAAAGGCAGTTCACTGGCCTAGCTTAAATCAGCTGAATAAGCTGTCAGAATGATCAATAATACTTCAGCACTGAGCTTTCTTTGTAGTTCAAAAGATGCCAAACCCATTCTTTGCCTCTTGTTATATCTGGCAGCTTCTTTCTCTTCATAATGCAGAAATGGAAAAATTGGGGGTGGCCCACTTTGTTTATTTCTAAAGGGAAGTGGCAGGGAAATCTCAAGTGTTAGTGTTGCTTTTTTCTGGTTTCTAAAGATATCTGGGTAGATGTGCTGTTCTTACTCCTTAATACAATTTCCCATTTTTGTGATACTAAGAGATTCCAAAGAAGCACTTATATCAGTGCTTCTTGCTGCCTGGGGAATTCTGGGATTTAAGTCAGACATCTTAAAATTGCTGAGGTTGAGAAACAGACGCAAATGATAACAGCAAAATACTGTGGCTTTGTTCATCTTTCACAGTGTAGGTAATTCATTTCTAGTTTAAAATATTGATTTTAGAATCTTCTTTTCTTTTTGCATTTCCTATGCTCCTTAAAGATCTTTCAAGATTTATGGGTTTTTTTATTAATTCAGGATTATATGCCACACTGGTTGAAGATTCTGAGCCACTTATAAAATCAATATATACAGCAGTAGGGTTAAATGACACTACAAAACCAGGGATGAAAAGCAGGTACTAAAGATGGCTGACTTCAGAATTATGCAGTTCATATTCAGGTCATCTTGCCTTGATGCTGCTTTACAGCTCCTTATCACTGTTTGCTATGTTTTATAGCTTTATATTTTAAATTGTATAAATGTATTTTAATGTTTTTATTGCCTGAGAATATAAGTACATAAATATAGTCCATTCTCACATTCCACAGATAACTAGGAAAGTCATGGCAAGTGGCTAGTTATTTTCTATTCCATTATGTTTATGTTTAGGTAAAATGTTTATTTTTATATTTGTTGTTTACAAGCAATTAAAAGATAAGAACAGATTTGGCCAGGGACTGATCAAAGAGAGTTAGGGTAGATTTTTTAAATTATACTATTTATTTATTTTCTACATTTCTATGCCGCTAATTTCCAAAGACTCTTGGTGGCTTACATAGATTAGTTATTTTTTATACGGTTGTGTAAACTAACCCCCCGCCCCCGGCTGGTGATGTTGCATCCGGGCATCTCTGCAGTTCCTGCTCCGCCCCCGGCAGGAGGGTGGGCCGCCTTCAACTCACCGCTCAACTCCTCGCCGCTCGCCTCGCCTGTCCCGCCAAAGCCAGCCAGCTCCCATTGAAGTGGTACCTGATTTATCTATTCGCCAGTTTTTACGTGGTTTTGAACTGCTGGGTGGGCAGAAGCTGAGGCTCAATAACGGGTGCTCATCCCGTTATGCGGAGCTTGGGAATCGACCTGCCAGCATGCCGGCCATTTCTGGTCGACATAACTGGCAGCATTAATCTACTGCGCCACTGCACCTCATACTAATACTATACCACACCACACCACACCACACATACTATACTATATATATATACTTTGCTATATCTCATTCTATACTATAAAATTGAACTAATAATTTCTACTGTACAGGTAATCCTCAACTTACTGCCTTAGTTTAACGACCATTCAAAGTTAGAACAGTAATGAAAAAAGTGACTTACAAATGGTTCTCGCATTTACGATCATTGCAGCATCCCAACAGTCTTGTGATCAGTAATTGGGAACTAGGCAACCAACATATATTTGACAACAGTTGCAGTATCCCACAGTGATGTGATTACCATTTGCGAACTTCCCATCTAGCTTCCAATAAGCAAAAGCCGGATTTGCTTAACGACATAAATGATTCATTTAACAGCTACAGTGATTCATTTAATAACTGTGACAAAAAAGCTGTAAATTTGGACATGATTCAGTTAACAACTGGGTTGCTTAACAATGGAAATTCTGGTCTCAATTGTGGTCATAAGTAAAAGATATAAACAAAAGATAATGTATTTATATTTTGGTATGCTTTTGGCAGATTGTGGTTTTTATCTTTAAGATTTATTCTATTTATATTTTTTTATCTAGAAATATGTTCCCAGTGTAATACCTCTCAGGATCAGTGTCTTCGGGAAACTCATTTTGTACCCCCCAGTCTTACCTCTTGTGATTGCATGTGTGTCTATGTGTGTGTGTACCTTTGAGTCAGTTTGACTCCTGGTGATTGCTACTTGGACTATCCCTGCAGTTTTCTTGGCAAGATTTCAGAAGTGGTTTGCCATTGCCTGTTTCCTAGGGCTGAGAGAGTGTGACTGGCCCAAGGTCACCCAGCTGGTTTCAGGCCCAAGTCAGGACTAAAATTTCTTGGTTTCTAGTCTAGTGCCATAATCACTACACCAAACTGGTTCTGATTTTTGTTGGATTTTTTAAATCTATATAATGCATGAGATGCTAGTGTGCTTCAAAGGAAAATGGCAACGTTTAGCATTTCTTCTGTTTCCAGAAATGCTTCTGATCCCCATTGAGGACCTTATTACATTGCCCCATGGTCTTATCACCACCTACTTAAACTACTGGATATGCTCTACATGGAGCTACCTTTAAAGACCCCTTGAAAGTTACAATTAGCAGTAGCCCAGATGCTTATTGGCTATTGTCCATGAGATCATATTACAGTTGTATTGGATTTTTATTAACATCTGATTTAAAGTGTCGGCTTTCACCTATGTTGTTCTTTAAGGCTTAGCTCTAAGTGACTTGCACAATCTCTGGAATTCCAGACACTGGAATTAGCTTGACTGATCATGCTGGGAAAAGCAGTTGGCTCTTCCCTGTTTTGGGGAGGTTAAGAGGACCAAAGTCCAGAAGCAATGCCTTTTCTTGGTAGGATGAGCTGTTTGGAATGACCTCCCATTTGGGGATTCAATTAGTACTTACATTTATCTGCCTTCCAGAAGAAATTGAATAGGGATGTTTGGGAAGTGATGTCACTTATTTATTGTAGGTGGAGTTGAGGTTTTTGTCTCAACCTCTGAGTTGAGGTTTTTGTGTGTGCATGTGCATACATACATACATATACATATGTGTGTGTATGTGTACAGTTTTAATTTAGATATAAGCTGCCAAAAACTATTTGGATTTTAGTGTGATATAATTTAAATAAAGAAAATATAAATCTATATCCCTGAGGTAATTTTAGAAAGTAAAAATTGTAGGAAATTGACAGTCTAGCACTTTCTTTGGAAGAAAAATAGACATAAGTAAGTTGTATCTTTTCTAGGCCTTATTATTCCAGGAAAAAATGCATTTGGCGTAAGGAGGTGTTGATGGGTCAGTGATATCCATGATGTGCACTTTGAAATATTCCCCTTCTTTTTAATTTGACTCACTGTGCAATTACTTATATTGCTAAAAATGTACCCTTGCATTTAGCGGGAAACTCAATGAAGGTAATTTTGGGTTAGTTTTGATAAAATCAGACTGTTTTATTTCAGAATATAGCAAATATAAATGCTGGGGTATTTTTCCTCTTCTTTTATTCTAGTTACTCTTTGATATGCCATTCAACAGGACTTTAGAAGCTGAAGCTGACAGGGTTGGACTTCAGTTTGCTGCTAAGGTAAGAATTGTCCTTCTTCAAATCATGTTATAGTTTCAGTTGAATTAATTTTCAGTAGGTGGTTTGCTAACAGATAGTTTCCACATCTATTTGTAGTATCTTTCCATTTTTAAATTTAGTCCTGGATTATTAGCTTCCTCTGTCTTTGTGCTTATTCTTTAAATATGTATACATACTTGTCTATGAGACATGCATATCAATATATACCATCACTGCCACCTAGTGATAATAAAAGTGTGTATTAGAATTTTAGAATATATGCATTTTTTTGACAGCTAAATATAGTGTTATATTTAAATATTGTTGCTAAAGTTGTTGATTAACAACAATCTCACTAATTTTCCTTTAATTTGTGAGCCAAAATTTTTAAAATTCCTGTCTAGGATTTTATTATTTATGAGATGATGAATAAATTGAAATGGATTCTGTAGAAAAATAACATTGTTATTACTTTATTGCCATAATATTAATTCCTCTCAAAAACGGGTAAGTCATCAAAATAATCTTTATTTGGTCAATGGCCAGGGCAAGGAAAGATGGGAGTAAGCATTGAAATCCAAATAATTAAGGAGGTGCGGTGGCGCAGCGGTTTAATGATACCAGTTGTGTCTACCAGAAATGGCCAGCACTCTGGTGGTTCGAGCCGCAGCACAGCATGATGGGGTGAGCTCCTGTCACTCGCCTCCAACTTCTGCCCACCCAGCAGCTTGAAAGTACGTAAAAATGCAAGTAGATGAATGGGTACCCCTTTGCGGGAAGCCATCTAGCAGTGACAGGAGCAGTGAGTTGGCGCTGGATGTGCCTGTCTCGGGGGCGGAGCAGAAACTGTGGAGGATGCCCCGGATGTGATCATCGCTGGCCAGCAGGGAGGGCAGAGTTTAAATAATATATAACATATAATGCATGTTGTAAACCGCCTAGAGTCTGTGGAAATAGACAGTATATAAATACATCTATAAAATAAATAAATAAATTACTGTCTTTCCACCCATAACAACATTCATTAAACAAGTGGAACATAACAAGTTCTTACATACCACATGTTCTCCATTGTTATTCATATACTGTGTGTGCTGTGGAGTTGATATGAAAATGCAAGCTTGACTTGTTGCTAGAAGAGTGGTATGAACCCACTGTCCACCTGATTGTGCTGATTATTTTCCTAAGCATTTGCAGCAACTTTACCATACCACTTTCATACCTTTGCATTATCAAGCAGCCTTTTACCATGGATGACATCTATGAATGGAACATCAATCTATATCTGCATAATATCTTTGGAAGGGCATATAATATCTTTGGAAGCTCAAATTTTTTGGCCACCTAATGCAAAGAGAAGACTTGTTAGATAAGACTGTGATGCTGTGAAAGATTGAAGGCAAAAGGAGAAGGGGACAGCAGAGGATGAGATGGTTAAATAGCATCATTGGTGTGATGGTCATGGGCTTGGGCGGACTCTGGGAGGCAGTGCAGGACAGGGAGGCCTGGCATGCTGCTGTCCTTGGGGTTGTGAAGAGTTGGACAGACTGAGTGACTGAACAACAACAAATATATTTCTTTCATGTATTTATTAAATTGATTTATATGGCCACCCGTCTCACGCAACTTTGCACTAAAAGAAAAACCCTAAAAGTGGTCACAGAAGATAAAATAAAACAATTTGTAAAAAAACTCTCAATGGGCCATTTAATTTCCTGACCCTGATGCCCTAGAGCACTCCCAGATCTTCAGGCTTATTGAAGACCAGCAGGCTCAGAGCCAGTCTCATCCTGGGGCATATGGTGTTCTGTTAAGTGGAATCAGTGAGGCTACACATACTTGTTAAATAAAATTTTTAAGGTATAACAGAATTTTAGCCATTTATCCATATAAGTATTTTGTTTTCTTCAGTGTCTTTTAGTTTGTAAATGATATTTTAAAGGTATTGTTTTTCTTGTTTCATGTTGCGAAAGCAGTTTCTTTCATATTTCACCATAAGTATTTTGCTTGTAAAGATCCACATCTTAGTTGGTTTTGTTTCTTTTGTGAGAACTGATATCTCCATTTTTGTATTTGCATATGAGTCAGTTACTCATCCTCTGTCTTACTCAGCTGCATGATTAAATTCTTCTTCTGTTCCAGTTAGATAAGATGGTTCCTTCTGAGAACCCCCAAAATTCAAGCAAAACTTAACTAAAAAGTAAGAGGGCAAAGATGTCTGCTTCCTCTCAAACCACTTGATATATTCTATCCATGTGGTTTATTTTGAAGTAAGAGGAAAGAAGGGAGGGGAGGAGACAAACTGATTTTTTTCCAAGCTAAAAATGTTACAGTTGGGCATTTCAGAAGCAAGCTACCCCAGCTAAAAATGTTACAATTGGGCATTCCAGAAGCAAGCTACCCTGTTATGCTTATTCCTTAATATTCTTCCTCCTATGGGTGACTGTAATGTTAACTTCTAAGTTAGGATGTTTAACCAAATACTCTTTGCAGTAATTATGCTGATTGTGGAATTCTGGGAGTTGAATTTCATGCATTTAGGAGCTTCCAGTTTGGAGAAGGCTAGTTCTGACTCAAAGTTTTGAATAGTAGATGGTAAAGGTAAAGGTTACCCTGCCAGTTGTGACCAACTCTAAGGTGCGGTGCTCATCTCCATTTCCAAGCCGAAAAGCCAGTGTTTGTCTGAGGGCGCTTCCAGGGTCATGTGGCTGCCAAAGACGCATGGATATTGTTACCTTTCTCGCCGAAGTAGGTGGTCCCTATTCATCTACTTGAATTTGCATGCTTTCAAACGGCTAGGTTGGCAGGAGCTGAGGTGAAACAATTGGGTTTCGAACTGGGCTGCTGATGTTCCAGTTGACAAGCTGAGCGTCTTAACCACTTGCGCCACTGCACCTCTACTGACAAATAAATACATCTTCTTTTTTTCCCCCACTCAGCCTTTCCATGAATATTTAATCAACATTTTCTATTTCTGTCTTAGTCTTTTACCATGAATGCCATTGGCCAAGGCTCTCTTATTACCGATTGGAATTCTTTCACTCTTCACCCAGAAATGTTTATTTTTTACAAGTTGCATAATGAAAGATAGTCATTTGAATCAAGCCAGACAATTTTGC
Organism: Acrochordus granulatus; assembly: GCA_032468055.1. NCBI lineage: Eukaryota > Metazoa > Chordata > Lepidosauria > Squamata > Acrochordidae > Acrochordus > Acrochordus granulatus. Next base: position 97,203 of record JANHZU010002602.1, on the reverse strand, counting down.
AGATATTTACAAAAATCTCTAGCCACCACTGTAAATACTTAACTGATCTTCCACTTTGGTGTTCACTGTTTGGCTTTTTTCTTTGTTAATTTTGAATCTGGCATCCAGCATCAACTAATTTTTGCAAACTAGTTTTTTTCTTGCAGTGAGCTAGTGCTTATATTTGATATTACACTATTGGTCTTCCAATTATTTTGGCTTCTCAGTAGGGGATGTCATAGTTCCTGCAATGAAAAAAAGCGAAAGAGCTTTCCTGTGCTTTTACTCTGTCTGCTTTGCTGGCAGCACCTTCTCTGGCACAGTATAGTACCTAATGAAGACAGTGACTTTAGCAAAACCTTGAAATTAACAATTGGCTTCTATTTTATTGAGGCTATAAATTATCTCAAAGTTCGAGTCAGTTTGGTATAGTGATTAAGGCATCAGGCTAGAAACTGCATGACCATGAGTTCTAGTCTTACCTTAGGCACAAAGCCAGCTGAGTGATCCTGGGCCAGTCACTCACTCTCAGCCCTAGGAAGAAGGCAATGGCAAATTACTTCTGAAAATCTTGCCAAGAAAATTGCAGGGACTAGTCCAGGCAGTCACCAGGAGTCAAGAATGACTCAAAGGCACCCCGCCCCAAAAAAACCTAGTGATTTATTGTGTCTGTGAGTTTCAGCCTGTTGAAATCTTAGCAAGTTCCCATAGAAACCTATTTGATAAACAGATAATTTTTTATCTGTATGTGAAGAGAGCAGCCAGTGATATTTATAGGAGTTCTAATGTGTTGTGGAAGATATTTCTAAAAATGTAATTACTTACCAGTTTTCTGTATATATTTTCCAGGCTTGTATGGATGTAAGAGCCAGTTCTGTCTTCTGGCAGCAAATGGAACTGGCTACAACTCTAGAGAACCAGCCCCAATTACCAGAGTGGCTTTCTACACACCCATCACATGAGAATCGAGCTGAACATTTAGATAGACTGATACCAGAGGTTAGTCACCCTTTGTAAACCTTGTGTGCTCTATCTTATTTGTTAATCACAGAGGCTTCCTTCTACATTAAATGACTTAGAAGTGAGACAACAAGGGTGTCCTCTCCTCTTTAAAGTGTTGCTGATAAATATACAATATGTACTTTACAGTCTATCAACAGTGATGCTTTATTTTTCCTTTTTTCTAAAGAAAATTGTCACCAGGTTGCATGCTGTTACTTTGCCCTGTGTAATCTGTGCATAAAAGCTTCAACATAAAATGAAATAAATTAGATGACAGGGGGTTAGTTTTTATAATTTACTAACTTCCCTCCAGTCAAATGTTTTGCAGTAAGAATAGTGAATGGACTGCTACATGTATGATATATTTATTATTCTGTCTCCTTCATTTATTTGCTCCCCTAGCTATTGGTATTGAAAAGTTTGTGTTACTCAACTCCTCTACTTTTTCTAGTGGGAATTATTATCTGGAAATTGCTTGTTCTTGGAATTAATGTCATAATGTGTATTAAGTGCGATTTCCCCCAAATATGATACTCATTCTTGTTCAAAAAATGGAGAGGGGAGATAATTGCGTGGAATTCTGCCCAGCAGATTCAGAATCCTAAAAGTGGTTTGTGATGTAACAAATAAGGAGAAAAAAAAGTTAATTGGAATGGTATATGGTATATGTGTGTGACTTCTAGTACTTTTTGGTAGAATAAAGCATTGTATTAGAACGTCGCAACAAAAGTTTAAAAAACAGGCATCTGGATTGGATTTTTCAAGTAGAAGACGTTTCACCTTATGCATAGTCTTCTATTGTTTGTGGATTTGCTGGATACACAGAATATAAATTATGCTTGCATTTAATAAGTGTAGATAAACATAAGAACTCTGCTAGAGTAAATACTCATCTTGACCTCAGAATGAGAGCAGACAACAAGAGGCCTGTGGGAAAGTCATAAGTAGGGAGGAAAAATAGAGCTTTATGTTGTAGCCTAAGGAAGAAATCTTCAGCTTCTTTGATCAGCAGCATATTTGGAATTTTAAGGGGTTATTGTGGGCACTGTGACTGACTGCCATAGTAGTGGGTAGAGGTCCCTTAACAAAATTGGGGTGATGATGACATGACTATCCTTTAGTCATCAGTTTCTTTCTGTCTCTCATGAAGCATGGAATTTAGACTTCATTGAAGGAGAGATTAATGAACATATTAGAACTGAAGGGTACAATATTGAGAACTTTTGCAGTCATTCATTATACAAGATTTACGTTAAGCAGATCAAATTAATTTTTATGTTGATTTACAATAGTTATCACATTGTTACCTTGCAATTTTAAAACTTGCATGTCTAAAGAAAACATTGGAAGATCTGTGAAATGTGAAATAATAAGAACAGCTGTTTATGTGCATTAATCAAGGTCATTATCTTGTAACAAAATTGCAAAAAAACCTTGCACGCCAAATTTTAAAAAGGCAACTGGATTTTTTTATTTTTAGATGTTACAGAGAAACATTTCAACTCCAATCCAGGAGTTGTCTTCAGTCTCATAAAGAAACAGAATTTTCTATTTCTTTTATAAGAGACTGGAGAAGACTCCTGGATTGGAGTTGAATTCAATGTGGAAAAAAATCCTTGAGGAGAGATCTGAAATACCAAATCAGTTTGTAGAGATTTAAGATAAGCAAGCCAGAGGGAAAATTTAACACTTGGATGATCAAAGATAGAAGATATAGATAGAGAAGAATTCTAGGAATGTATAATTTAAGATACTGTGTATATTGCCTTTCTGCATATTTGTGTGTAGATGATAAGACAAACTTGTATAGATAGCATGAATGCTTTTTTTTAAATCATTAGTTGCTAAATTGGGATTGTATCTACCTGAAATATTGAAGCTGAGAGTGGAGTTAGTACTGTAATTCAGAAAACTATATATAATGTTTACTGTATTTTTCTTTTAAAATTTAGTTTACTTGACTGTACATTAATGCTTAGTGTAAAGTTTACAAAAACAAAAATGGTTTCAAGGTCTGTCCTTGGGAATAATTCACAACCTGGTCTTTTGAAAGATAATACTTCTGATAATACAAGCCCTAAGTGATATACTGAATTTTGTTTTCTGTATAACTAATGAATGTGATATTTGCTTTGGGGAAGCAACTAGAATTTGGCAGAAAGTACAATTTAGTGTATATACCTATATATCTAGAGAATTTGGTGTGAAGTGGCTGACATAAAATATGTCATATATAATCTGTGTGGATACATAATTCTAGACAAAACATAGCCAAACTTTCCATAGGCATAGTTCTCTCTTTCTCTCTCCCATCCATCCATCCATCCATCCATCCATCTGTCCCATTTTTAAACTGTCTATCTCCTTCAAAAGTTTAGAACATCTTCAAATCTCACAAGTCATTTTAATAAGAATCTCAACCTCTCATCACAATTTCATCAGAAACTTAATTTGTGATACTGTTTCAAATTGGGGTGGGGGAGAACTTTTTAGTAGCCTGTAAGAAATACTGCTACGACCAGTAATGCTAATCCAGTCTCAGGACAATTCTAGAAGTTTCAAATAAATAACATTTTTCAGTTTTTGTGCATCCCTGACCACATTAAATGTCATCGGGACTTTATGTTGAACCATAATGAGCCATAATATGGAATGCTCATGAAGACAGAGTTGAAAGAATTCTCAATTCATCCCAGTTGCATCATTCTCAAAAGCTGTTGCTTGCTATCAAACAATATAGATTGCTTGTGCTTGCTAGGTACATGTCAAGAGTTTCTATCCCTGAAAACATGTACAAGGTGTCTCTGTCTTACAACTACAAAGAGTCTTCGGATTTTGGCGGCATATAAATTTAATGAATAAATAAATAAACTATGGGGCTTTGAACTGTACTTTTGTGGACTGATGCTTCTTTTCCTGGCAGAGCTCCTGTGTCTTGAATGACAGAGTCTGTATGAGCAGAAATAAATGAAGATAGTATTTCATAACATGGGATATTCACTTTTTTGTGTTTGTAACTGTTCAAGGCTTAGTCATTTCTAATTGAGTAGTTATTCATTCCAAATCGCTCTATAGATCTGTTATGCCCCAAAGCACAAATGAAGCTGAATCATGCTCAGCATAACTTACTTCTAGTGAACCTATGACTTCTTACCTCCCAAAGAATAAATAATATCTTTAAAATGCTAAATAACAATGAAGGAACTTTGGGAGGCAGCTCGGATTACAGCCAATAGCAAATTAAATCTCAGGAGAGTGCTTTAATCACACTGTGAATTTCTTGAGTTGTTTTAAAAGGGAAAGGGGTAATGGGCCAGGATTAGACTGTTTTTCCACTTAGATTCAATTCTGCTAGGATCCCTTCTAGGTCAGTTAAATAAAAGGATTTCCCAGGAAAGATGAGTGTTGGAATTAGGTGCTGTCAAGAATTGGCATTGTTTGATCTAATTAATAAAGCAAACATGCAGCTCTCTATAATTTAACACACGGGTAAAGTGGAAAGGAATACGTAAAGGAAACGAATAAATATTAATGCAGTACTTGTTCCTGTCAGTTCCATAATCTTTTTTTTACTTAACTTTTTCTAAAATACAATGTAAACTGCAAGCCAAGGTATTTCAAGTATGCCTCCCCAAAAACATTAGGCAAAACATAAATGTATACAGTGACATTGAATGTTGACTTTATTTTTTCCTCTATCCTATGGGTAAAAAAATATTCAGTGAAATTTACATACAGCATATTCAAAGCAAAGGCACTTGTAACAGCTAATGGTGTGCTGCACAGTATTGAGATTCAGAATTTGACTCTGGCACATCAGCTCTCAGTGTACTTGCAAGGTAACAGTGAACAAAATAATAACATAAATATAACTATATATTCAACAGTAAAATGTGCATCTAAAATGTGCAGCCGATAGAAAAGGGAATATAGGAAAGTATAAAATTAGAACCCCAATCTATTGATAAGTATGTACACACATTAGACAGCACTTCCAGATTAATTTAAATTCCTTGCACAATCGTAATCACTATGTCCTGTTACATATTCATTGCTATTAGATGTTATACTCAGTGTCTAATTTAATAGAACATACATTAACTACTAGATGGGTAGGATATTAATGCAAGAATAACTTTGTTGGCAAAGAAAACACTTTGAATAGTATCCAGAAGCCTACTAAGAACTTGTTCAGCAATTACAATATTGGTGTAACTCAGGTATAATGGCTTTCAGTTGTCAGCATGCAGATGCATCATGTTCCATATCAGCTGCAGCTTCTGAATTTTCAGAGGTAGGTTGATACAGAGTGCACTGCAACCATCCTTAAAAAGAATAAGGAAATAATAAACTGCTGTTATCATCAGTAACGTTGTAAATATGTTTGGTTTACTAGCTGAAGTTGGGCAAATATCCATGGCCTCTACCTGCCCATCAGCCATGAGTACAGGAGACTCCTAAATCATGTATCTCCTACTTCAGGGTGAGTGTTACCTTATCCAGGATAAGCTCTTGAGCCAGAAGGAGAACCAGCTTATCTGTGGATTCGGTCAAGATAGAGTGATTCGGTCAAGTTTGGGTTTAACTGTAACCTTTTTCATTCCATCCAGACTCAGTTTCCAGGAACTGAATCAAGACTATAACAGCATTTGTTGTTGAACCCAGGGTGCTGAATGTCTGGGTATCAGCAGCATACTCAAAATGTTTCACCCCAACTTAATAGCTGACTCTGTTCTAAGCAGCCTCATGCATATGTTAATCAGCAGGAGTGAAAGAGCCAATTCCTGGGGAATCCCAAAGGGGAGAACTTATGGATCTTACTTCCCCTATACACTGACTGGAATGACTGTTTTGGAAGAAATGAAATCACTGTAATGCAATTTATCCCCAGCCCTTGTAATTTATCCAGAAGAATCCCACAATCAGTGGTATTAAAGGTAGTTGAGTAGTCTGGTAAAACCAGGAGGAGCATTTCCTCCCTGCAGGTTCCAATAAAAGTCAGTTTATTGGAA
>JANHZU010002602.1:80081-91110 GCA_032468055.1 Acrochordus granulatus | reverse complement strand
CAAAGTCTTGTGAATTCCTGACATGATGCTCTGTGTTGCCAACAAGAGGGGCCAGGATTGAAGCCAGGTGTTTTGCTGAGTTGTAAGTGATAGAGTCTGTGCTGCTGACAATGGGTCTAAGTAGAATTCCCTCCTTGTGAATTTTAGGGATTTAATATTGTACTGTTTCATATGTTTTCTTCTTGTGTCAGTGAAAGAATATGAGGTTAGCTGAACAACAAACAAGCAAGAATTAACATTAGTTAATGCTAAAAGTACAGGGCACAGTGGCTGAGCGGTGAAGATGCTGGGTTTGTCAGCTGGAAGGTCGGCGGCTTGAATTTGAGACTGAAGCACCACTGTCTAATGGGGTGAGCTTGCTCTCCTGCCCCAGCTCCTGCCAACCTAGTAGTTTGAAAGCATGTAAAAATGCAAGTAGATTAATAGGTACCACCTCAATGAGAAGTAACAGTGTGCCTCATCATATAGTCAATGCCGGCCACATGACCACAGAAGTGTCTTCAGACACGCTGGCTCTTTGGCTAGGAAACAGAGATGAGCAATGCCCCCTAGATTTGGTCATGACTGGCAGGGGAAACCTTTACCTTTAATACTAGAAGAAAGTAAATTGTTTTTAATGGGCAAATACATAGTTTTCCCTTTAATATTAGTAAGTTTTCAAAATGAAAGCATCAATTGGATGGCATAACTGGTGGAGGGATTTCCCTTGTTGAAGTCCTTTTTCCTGAAAGAGCTCTTTATACAGGGAGGAGTTAGTGCCTTTAGGATGAAGTGTTGTCTCAGCGAAGAAGGCATCTTGGGAAGTGTATTATGATTTTGGTCATTACATAAAAGCTTCTCAAGCTGCTATTAGACTCCTGAATTGTGAGAAAAACCTACTTCAGCATGGGACTTGATCAAAGCCAGATTTTGTTTTTTGTTTTTAAAAAAGAAAGAACCAAATAAGAACTGAATAATTCTCCCTGCCCACAGCCTACTCATCCTTTTTTGCCCTGACAATTTAGTTCTTCCTTTTTTGTAGATTGCTGTGGCAGGGAAACAAACAGTAGCAAAAAAGGAAAGAATTTACTACTGCAAGTATATGACAATCTTTATATTTACCAGTGTTCATATATATACTTCTTTAGTTTGATTCTTCCATCATCATCATCCAGAACTCATCTTTCTTGTGGCAACACAGGCTGACATGCATAGTACTTCTTCCTGAAGGGCCCTACGTGATAGATTGGCCAAGAAATATGGTTGATATCTCTCAAATTTAAGTTTTATTTAACCAAGGTTTATTGAACAATTGAATAAAGCAGAATTAACTGGTATTAGTATGCAAAACCAAAAAACTGCATAATGCTCTGACATGATCTATTAACTCAGCAAATGGCCTAAAGTCATTCAGCAAACTGCTGTGGCATTCCTCCATCTATTATGTAATATATTAAGAAACTGTTTGCACTACAGAAACAAGGCTTATTATTGGTACATATTTCATTTGGCACAGAATAAGATAAACACTTTACCAGCTGATATAATTGATTTGGCCTTGAAAATAGAGAGTAATAGGAAACCAACCTTTGTTGTAAATTAGATAGTTAGGAACCATCAGAATTAAAAGATTAAAATGTTGCACTTATGAGAATGTACATAATAGAAAAAACTGGATGAGGATGAGGTTATTTAACTTCTGCTTTGAAGATCTCAGTTGAAATTCTCAGTAAAACCTTTCAATCACTTGAGATTTTTTTTAAACTCTTAATAAAATACATTAGACGAAAATGTCCACATTTTTTCCAAGGATTTGCAGGTTTTGTTCTTTTGGTGTCTCTATTTGGGAATGAAAACAAAAAACAAATAGGTGGTTTTTGTACACCCTAAATATATTGCTTCAGATCAGTCTTTCTTAAAAAGCCATGGTTGAGAAACACTGCTGTAGATGAGCTGTTCAGCAATATATGCCTTCTAAATGGGGAAAGCTATTTTAAAAGAATGAAAGAAAGAAAGCATGGCATAGCATATATCATTGTCAAATGTTTGGAGGAAACCACTTTGGTGAGCTCGATTATGAAAATTATTTAACATTTATTACCACTATTACCTAAAATAGAAGATTACAGTTAGATAAAATGTATGTAGACTCTGGACTCAAATATTTTCAGGATTTCTTATCTCTAGGAAATGCTGGTATCAAAAAAAAAAAAAGCAGAGCATAGCCACTTATAGCATATCACCTTTTGGAATGTTATGTCAAAACTAGGTAAAGACTAATTCCTTTTCAAGTCTGACAGAAATATTTTTTCCTTGGGCAGTTATAATACTGGTAAATAATTTTTTTTTACAGCCAGTAGTTTTCTTTATTTGTATTAGTAGCTGGCCATTCTGTTTTGTTATAGCAGTAAAAAGTTGACAGTAAATACTCAGGCCCTCATTTAGTCATGTACATTCAGAAGCTCTGCCTACTACTGATCTGGAGATTCAAGATGTACTTACCCACCTATCTCAGTTTAAGGTCTAAGTCTATTTTTCCTGTCCTTTCAAGGCAATGAACCTTTGACTATTTTTCCTGCTCTCAAGAATCAATGATTCACAATCCATGTGATTGTGAATCACTTTGCTCTAGTCTGTTTCTTACCTTACCAGTTTCAGCTCTTACATAATTAATTTTAACCACGTTCTGTTCCAGATATCTGATTTATCTTTTGGTGCTTACATTAGGGTTTGTTTTTACTGTGCATTTCTAATTATTCTCTCCCTCAGCTGTGAGTAACTATTTTTAACATAACATAATATTTTAATATTAAATAATTTTTCTGAACTCCAATTACTTTCTGTTCATACAGTATTGACTAAAATCCCATGATATCTATTAAAAGATATTTATTAGAGCTTGTATTACACGCTAGAATTTACTGATGAGCAGATTTTGCAGCCTGCAGGTGTTAATCAGTAGCAGATGTTGTAGATACAAACAAAAATCCATGAATTTTCACACCTTTATTATTTGTTTAGCCTTTTCTATATAGATGCAGGCTATTGTTTGGTTTAATTTTGCCATGAAAATTGATTTTGGGTCATTAATATTTGGTTCAGATAGCACAAGCATAACTTACACACTTGGACCTCACCAAATAAACTGCAGCATAGTCAGATTGACAAGGTCTTACGCAGCCATCGATGGTCCATTTTAGTCCTCACCGTCAAGACATATCCAGGGGCCAATTCTGATTCAGATCATAAATTGTTGGTGGCTAAGATCAGAGTATGCAACCTTAAAAAGACAGCATCACCAAATAAGTTTGACATCCGGCGGCCGGCAGCGACAGGAGCAGTGTTGAACGCGCCCGTCCTGGGGGCGGAGCAGGAGCCTCGAGAATGCCCCGGATGTGAACATCGCTGGCCAGCCAAGGGGTGCAGGGTTAATAAATGTATAATCGCTAATCTTTGTAAGCCACCAAGAGTCTTTGGAAATTGACAGCATAGAAATGTGATTGTAAGTAAATAAAATAAATGTCACCAAAATCCCTTCCACATATGCAATGAAAGTGAAAAACAGATTTGAATTGTTGGTATTGCAGAGAGGATGCCTGATGAACTATGGCAAGAAATTCAATCATTGCTGACTGTCATTGAAACAGCAGCTGAACACATACCATATAAGAAGCAAGAGAAGAAGTGCAAGTGGCTCTCAGATAAAACCATTAAAACAGCTGAGCAAAGAAAAGCAGCCAAAGCAGTAGGCAAATGGGAGGAAGCAAGGAGGTTGCCAATTTCCAAAGAGTAGCAAGGAAAGAAGATGACATTTATTGAGACCAGCGTTGCAAGCAGCTAAAGGAGGACTTTATGAAGGGCCACATCAGGAATGTCTTTGCACAAGTCAAAAGGATTCAAACACCATTTACTGTTCATAGAAGCATCATTGAAAACAAGCAAGGGAAACAACTGTCTGACCACCAAGATGTTAAGAACAGATGGTGAGAATATACAGAATGGCTGTTTGCCAGTAACATTGAAGCCCAGGTTCTTCAGGATGATGAGGAAAGCGAAGCAGAAATAGTACCAGCTTTCTTTCAGGAAGAAGTCAGTGTGCTATGAGCCAACTGCCAAACAACAAAGGCCTGGGTGTTAATATTGTGCCTGCAGGATTGTTGAGGCTTGTACCACCTACAACCATCACAGCCTTGTGCCAGAAAATTTGGGAAAGGAACATATGGCTTGGAATGGATTAGAACACATGGATTGGAAACAAATCAGTGTTCATTCCATTGCCAAGAAAGGGTGACTCCAAAGATTGCTCCAATTACTGCACAATTGCCGTCATCCCTCACACTAGCAAGATTCTCTTTAAGATCATGCAACATCTGATGCCAACTATCAAAAGGGAATTACCAGATGTTCAAGCTGATTTCAGAAAGGGTTGTGGCACTTGTGATCATACTGCAAAATCTACACTGGATCATGGAAAGATCTCATGAATATCAAAATAATATCTGCTTTATTGACTACAAGAAAGCCTTTGTGATGATCATGACAGAATTGGATTCCTAGTTTGACTTTGGTTTAGTCATTTTCCCCCAGTGCAATCTACCTGTCAGGTTATATGAGATTCTCATATAGGTTGCTTTGAGTTTCTGAAGGAAAGATGGGATATAAATGTATGAACTATAATACTGTCTAATTTGCCCAAATTATTCTGAGTTGTTTTGTGTATCTAGAAAAAATACTACTTTTTTGCCCTTCTACCCCTTCTGTTAAGTGTGTGTTAAAACTGGATCCATAAGCAGCATAACTTTTGAGTTCCCTGGTTCCTTTTTGATTTATCACAGGAACTTTATTCTTCTAATAGCTACTCCTGGTACTCCAGGAATCTGAGATATTTTGTAAAGCTTCTATAAATATTCTGAATCAGGTGAACCATTTAGCTATTTTTAACACTGAAGGCAAAGAGAAGTTGGAGATTTTAGCAAGGCAACATTCTGAAAAATACTTTCAAATCAAAGTATTTACAGCAAAAAGAAAATAAAGGCTTTGGAATGATCTTCAACAGGTCCCAGACTTGAATACTCTCGAAAGTTTTGGGGAAAATCTCAGATATTCAGTACATGCAAGGGGTCTAAGAATATTGCTGAACAAAAATAACTGAAAAGAAGAGTGGAAATTAATCCAAAAGAAAACAGAAAAAGTCTTGTCTAGCTTTATTGCATGTATGGAATATTTAAGATTCCCAAAAATTCAGATTAGGGAGCAGACCCAACAGCAGACTTTTACAGAATGGAACAGTTACAGAAAAGATTCCTTACCCCCCAGGAAGGACTAAGCATGACAAGAGACTCATAGTTACTCTGCCTTAATGGTGCTAGGTATAAACTGATCTGGAAAATTGCTTTGACAGGCTTTCAAAATTATGCCACAGTACCCTATTTGTGATAAAGTTCATTGTAGAAATCCAAGTGATCCCTGTTTTCTAACTTTAACTGCCTCATGAGCTTTGACACTATAAGAAACATTTGGAAAGAAAGGTGTCAAACTTCTGCATATGCCACATTATTTTCTTATTTTAGCTCTGGGAACCTATAAATAGTGTGCATTTAAATTTGCAGACAGATGTCATGTTTCTGGCTTCATGATTTTGTTTGAAGCAAATTGCATAATGTTCTTTACATATTTCAAAAAATGGTTTCTTATTTCCTTGAATTGACACAAGATTACATTTGTGAATGATGGACGTGGGGCAGCACAGCAGTGTTATCCTTTCTGGAACATTGCAGAAATGGATTTTGTAAATATGGAAAGATTATATTTTTCCAGACCTAGGAACTTATTTCCATATGCACAAATACCCATACATGCAAGCACCCATTTTTTAGCCTGAAGTCCTAAACGCACTCTGGAGGAAGTATAATTTGAGCTAAATGGAATTTTGTTCCAAATAAATAATAATAAACCTCACTGTTATTTTTTTTTCATATATTTGTACAGTGTATTGCTGCTGTTGCAATGCACCATAGGTCAAGCTATAACTCAGTAGCAGGTCTTAAACTACCTGTGGTCCAAACATTATTGGCACTAAATAAAACAAAATAGCCAGTGAAGGGCATTCCCTTGGTGAGTCTAAATTTTCAATATCAGCAATAAATCTTCATACAGAAAATTGTTGCAAATACCACTTTGACTGGCCTTAAGTTTCAGAAGTCTCCATGCTGAGCAAACCCTGTATCACTCATGCTTGTAGCCTTCATCTTGTATTTAATGGATGCTAAAACAGCATGAAGTATGTTTAATCAGGCACCTCTTACCCCCTCAAACATTCACAGTCAAAATATTTAAGCTATGCTGTGTTTCTTGCATGTTTGTCTCTCTTGCTGATGTGGTGCTATTTTAGCTAAAATGAACTGAAAAAGGGAAGATGGGTATAATATACCACTTTACAAAATTGCATTTCCTCTTTTTAAGGAATAGCCCAGTCTTTATGCTTGGCTTGAGTAATACCATTTGACATTAATGCAGTCATGCAGTGGTTTATGTTCAACAGGAGAATAAGAGAAGACTCTGTCATTGCAAATATCTGTGAAGTTATTGATTGCTAAGTGGAAATGGCTGGGTCTACATCTAGTGAATTTTATAAGCAGTATCAAGAAGACATGTGCAAATCAAAATGTTACTTTGTTGTTTTAAAGAAGTATTGGTAGTGTGCAAAAAAGGTGGAAGTGTTGTATTTAAAAAAATGATTCAGAGAAGTTTTTGGTCCAAGCCAACATTGAACTATATAATCAAGACAACACTTGCTTTGTTTGGAATTATGTATGTCTGGGATAGATTTTGGTGATGAGATTTTTTGCTTAAGTGATAACACACTCTTTTCTATTTGCAGGCACTTAAAATAAGGGAAAGTTGCAACTGCCCATCTTTGCCTGATCAGGATCCCCGTCTTGCATTCAGACTGAGTATGCAACATCTCATACAAGCATTTGAAGACAAAAAAGACCCAAATATCACTCTCCATGGTTCTGTTTCTCCTAAAATTAGACTTCTTTTCACTAAAAAGGAGACAGTGCCAGTAAACCATGTTACTGGAAAATAATAGGATGTAAGCAAAAATACTTCGGGATAATGTTATCCAAATGTTCATCACATGGTGGATCATATGCCATAAATGTTCATTCAAGTGTTTGACTGGTAACATGAAGAGACAAATGTGAATCATCATTATGATTTTTTTTCAGTCCTAGTATAGATAAGAAATAATGTTTGGATGAATTGGCAGAAGATGGCTTTTTATACATAGGATTGTCATTAATTCCTCTTTGCAGGCTCCTGGAACTCTTATTTCTAAGGGAGCATGGATTGCATTTACGTAGCAATATGTGTACAAGGGTTATAGCAACAGATTCTCAAAAACTAAGAAATGATTGTCCAATTTATTGTAACAAATACCCATTATTAATATACATTATAATACCCACTTGTACTGGAAAAGTTAAAATTTGCTTCTCTCTAAATGTCTATTTATATATGGCAACTGTTTTCATGATGCATATTATGTTCACTACTGTTGTAACTTTAACACAGCTTTGTTCAGCTTGTGCTGAATTGCAGAAAATGCATTGCCTGTCTCAAGAAGCAACATCAGTAAACTGTACAATGAGCTGGTCAGAATATTGTCTCATTTGTTGACTTCATGTTGAGTTTCTCTTGTATTTTAAAAAGACAAGTTGTGTTAACAGGTAAAGTTGACCTTTAGTTACAATACACTCAACTTCTTGTGACCACTAGTCTACATCCATGTTTTCTTAGTGCTATTAAGGAAATAGCTTGCTTTTGGTTGTTATTTTTTATTTCCCATCTCTTCTCCCACTCTAGCATTTTCTCTTGGTCTTCCATACATGTATTAAGAAAATCCAGCCATGCTTACTTTTGAGATCAATACATATTATAGAACAAGTCCAAAGGTTATAGAAGTAATAAAAGTTTATGTAGCAGAAGTTTCATACTTAACGTACAAGTATTGTATGAAAACTTGTTTTTTACATTGAAGGCCAATACACCAAAACTTTTATTCATTGATAAAAACCTTGTGTTTCTTTTTATCAGCCCATGCAAAACTCATGGAGTTAATATCTGGGTAGTTTCCTTTATTATTCCTTACTATAGACAGAAATTTTGCAAAACTAAAGCAGTTGTATCGCAATAGACAGACTGGGAATTGCTAGGAAGGAGCCATTTTAATTCTCTTTCTCCTGATCAAACTTTGCTGTCTCCTTACCCTCTGGAATGCAGCCTCCTCCCTTCCTGGGTATCCACACTACACCATACTTTTTGTCTACTTGGGGCCACAGTGATGGTTATGCAGTAATACTTGGACTTGCTGTTGACATTGGAGGTAGTCTGTGATGAATGGAAAATAGTAATACTAAATACTAAAGGTTGGATTATACTTCTCTGCACGTCTGTCATTTGGAAATGGTTATACTGCTGTCCCATTCACACTCCTGCACATGAATGTTCCAGCTAAAGGATGCTCAAACAACGAAATTGCCTTCAGCCCGCCTCCCAGCAGGAATCAGCCAATCAGCATATGGGATGCACACCTCCACATAACGTGCAGTTGAGATTTGGGAAGTGTGTGTGTTCAACTGTCTGCGACAATCTGCAACCTCTGCTTACCCAGTACCTAAGCGCAGTTGCAGAGAAACAAATCAAGCCTTTGGCTCTGAGGAACAGGTCCCAGGTACCCCATTGTGAAGTGAAAGCATCAATTTCCATGAGGTGCCTTTTTCTATTCCAGAGTCAGCCCCAGGATGTAATATAGTATATACTCCTCCCTGCTTGAGATGACCTTAAGAAGCAATAAGGTCAGGATGTCTTCCCACTTCTCTGTTCTTTATACTTGCTACAGCTTTTGACTGAGAAAGATCAGTCCATCCTTCGGGTAGGTCAACAGGTTGCTGTAGTCCTAATCCTGCAACAAGGAACTGCTACAGTCATGGCCAAGGGCTGAAGCAGAAGCTAGTCCTCCTCTTCCACCCTGTGGTTGTTCCCATCGCTAAAGCTTTTCCTTGCTTTAGCAAGGCTCTGATGGCTGCTTGATGTGGGGCTAGAATTGTTCCCCGTCTTTTGGTTTGCTGTATCTGGATGTCAAGTTATTTTCTCTTAATCACAGGATTAAGAGTTGCGCCTGGCCGAAATCATCAAGGTTGCAATCACTCCCATGCTTTGGGAGTAGGCATTTGTGTTCTGGGCCATTGGCAAGACAGCATCCATCTTATTTTCTCTCTCAGTCTGTCTGCAGAGTTTCCTCTTGCCTCACTTGTTGCGCCCCTTGAAATGAGCATCATCTTTTGGGATAGTTCTTTCCGGCTGAGAGAAACATGCTCCGCAGAGCTTACTGATGTCTAATTTGGAGGGCTGTGGAAAATGTTTTCCACAAGTTTGAGATCTCTGTTAGATCACATAAGATTACATTTCCTACCTTAAAAATGTATGTAATAAAATATAAATTCATCTATGTAGGGTAGGCGGAATACCACTTAGATTGAATTCAGAAGATTTATCCCTGGATATCTCCTGATGGGAAGTTTATGGGTTCCAGCTATGGGATGTACTAATTTAAGTTGGTGGAGTGGGACTGTGGAAATTTATTTCCAGCCATGGAAATTTACTGGGTTGTAGGGGCCAGTCACTCTCTCATTTCAATCTATTTGACTCAATTGACCTTGTAAAGAAAATCTAGGAGCGCCACGTGTATTGCCTTGAACTGCTACAGGAACAGCATGATTTAACTTTAATGATTAAACAAACATTTGGTGAGGGAACTTCTAGGTTAGATTCTGACGCTTAAAAGTATATTGCTAAGATACATGGATGCTATTATTAAAGAAGTGCCTTAAGGCATAAGGATTAAAACAATCCATCTAGTCCTGCATTGGCTGCTGTATTCCTTCCTGTGTCCTCACTTGGAATTTAATTTCTAACTAGCCCATTTGCACAGGGTTATCCTGGCAATGCTTTCATTTTCACTATATGCTTCTGTATGTAAATATTCTTAGAAGCATATTTGACAGCAATCATGATGATACCATCCTTGGCCAATATTAAAATCTGTCCCTTCCATTCTAAGGAGTACATGATTGTCAGAATATAATCCTTATTTCAGACTGTTTTTACACTATAAAACTCATTCACTAAATCCCATTTCACCTATTACAGCAAAGGCTCTTCACTGGACAGCCACGTTTCCAGAACAATTTAAAACATTTATGCATCTTTACTAAAGATATGTAGAGAAGTGGGAGATTTTTCTTCCATATTATTCCAAGCAAAGTTTCCACTGGAATAAAGTATATATTTTAAAAATGTAAATAAAGTGCTTGTAAAATCAAACTTTACAATGAATATTAGCCACCGAGAGTCTCCGGATTTCGGCAGCATATAAATTTAATAAATAAATATTGCTATATCCAAGAATACTGTTGCAAAATTCCAGAAATTTTATGAGTAATGGTAATCTCTGCATTTATCAGTCAAGGAACACTGATAAATTAATATGTGAAACTTTTTTAAAAAAAATATGGAACACAAACCTTTCCGTTTTTGTCACAATATGGGTGTGCATTTTGTTTTCAATTGGGAGTAGTTGGTAAAGACACAATAAGGATGGTATCCTTGTGTATGGCACCTATTCATCTCATATGAGACTGTAAGTTGAGAAGTAATAATATTTAATATTTCATAAAAATTAAGCATAAAGTTATATCTTAATGTTTCATCCAAACCTGGAATAGCAGCTTATTAGGACCAAGCAAGCCATGATTTGAAAATCCAGCTTTAAGCCAGAGTTTGCTGGTGGTACACAATTTGTGGAATGCAGTAAAATAATTCATCAGTCCAAGTCTGAAGCTAACCCATGCTTGTTTTGTTTGGTTTTTCATGTGTTTTTGCTAATTAGGACTAAATAGCTTGCATAAATTAAATACAGTGGTGTCTCACAAGACGAGACTAATCCGTTCCAGAAGAACGCTCTTAGCACGAAATGCTCATAAAG
>JANHZU010002602.1:50920-61163 GCA_032468055.1 Acrochordus granulatus | reverse complement strand
TGCACAGATGTCTCCTTGTGGTTCTTTTTTCATGCTCTTTGATCTTACCATCCATTGTTTATCATTAACTTTTACCATTACCATCTACATGAAGCTGCTGGGTGAGACCAACTGTAACCATGGGATGAGGTATTATCAATGTACTGATGATACACAATTCTACATCTCTGTCCCTGGTGACCTGAATGTGGCTGTGACTGCCCTTTTGCAGTGACTGGAGGCTCTGAGAATCTGGATGGGTGACAATAGACTTTGACTAAACCCTGGTAAGACTGAGTGGCTCTGGGTGTGGGGGACCTCTGGTTCCAAGGGTTTAACATCTTTAGATCTGGATGGGGTGGCACTGCTCTTGACAGACCCAGTGTGGAGCTTGGGCCTTTTCTTAGACTCACAATTCCTGCTCGAAGAGCAGGTAGTAATTGTGGTTAGGAGAGCCTTTGCACAACTTCGTGTTGTGTGCCAGTTATGCCCATATTTGGATCGAGAGTCCCTGCGCTTGGTCACCCACACCCTACTTATCTCACAATTGGATTACTGCAATGTGCTTTACATGGGGCTACCCTTGAAGAACATTTGGAGACTACAACTGATTCAAAGTGCAGTTGCATGAACAGTTCTTGGGGTCCCAAGGACGACCCATATGACACCGCTGTTACACGAGCTGCACTGGTTGCTGGTTTGTTTCCAGGTGCAATTCAAGGTGTTGGTTGTCACCCATAAAGCCCTTCATGGCATGGGTCCAGCTTACTTAAGGGACTGTCTTTTTCCAATGTGTTCAGCCTGTCCCACCTGTGCTGGTAGTAAGGATTTGCTTCTGATCCCGTCAGCCAGAGAATTTTGGCTGGCAGAGTCCAGAAGATGGGCTTTTTCTGCCATGGCTCTTATCCTTTGGAATATCATTCCACCTGAGGTGAGGTCAGCTCCCACCCTTCTGGTCTTCAGGAAAAATCTAAAAATGTGGCTGTGTGAAATAGCTTGGGGAACAGATAGCCATGTGGCATCAATAAGGTGGCTATTGGACTGAAGCCTTCACCTCTTTCTGCTCCCCCATCTTGTTCTTTTGTCTTGTTTTATTTTGCAAATTTTATTTTTATTGTTGCATTTTTTGTTTGTTTTTGTTTGTATTTTCATATTGTTGTATGTTTTGTTGTATTGATTTTTATCGTTATTATATTGTGAGCTGCCCAGAGTCGCTATATTAAGATGGGCAGCAAATAAATTCAATAAGTAAGTAAATATATAAACATCCATTCTCTTTGTTTGTTCTTTCAGCAGCAAAAGTAATACCAATCCTTCCCCCACCATTCCAGAATGTGGGAACTTTATGCATTAAAGTAGTGAGAACATTTCCTTGATATGCATATTGGCTACCACAGGTTTAGATTATTCTGATGCAGATTAGCTAACAGATATGTTTATGGATGCTTAGTAGACTTTACTGCATTAATCAAATTGTTTGCAATCAGCCCATCCTGGTTACAAACATGATTTATATTTTCTATAGCTTCTATACCATATTTGGCAATGATTATAAATGTTGAGTGGAAGTGGGGTGGAAGAGATGAAAGAATAAACAGGCTGATCAGTTTTGCAGTGTTAATTTGCAGAGGAACCTGACTTTTAGACTGTTATGTCCCAGAAATGCTCAGACTTCAATTAAGAATTCCTCTACTGTCTCATATACATGTGCAAGCAGTGCTTTTGGTGCCCTATAGAATCTATCGTGTCATGGTTAACAACACATCTAGGGCAGTAAATGTCAGCATGCTAACACTAAGCTGTGAACTTTCTGCCTTTACAAATAAATCATACTTTTCTCCACCTTCTTTCCATCTAGATTTTTTCCTAAATGAGCTACCTTATAATATAAATGTGAGACTGATTTATTTACAGTTTTGTACTCCAAATGCCAGTGTTTTGCAGTGCCTAAGATCATGGAATCCCATGCTGTCTCTGAGAACAGATGTAGGAGTTTGTGTATACAAATGTTTCTCTCCGAATGCCTTAATCTTTTCTGTTTGCTGTAAGGATCAATTTATAAGCTTGTCTATCAAGAATTTTGGGACACTCATGATTACATTTTTGACATCTCCTTGAGGCTGCATCAGTCAAAGGAGCCACCCAAAGAACATTTCCTTTTAATTGGGTCCCCGTAGCAGCTGAAATCTATTTGCAGATAATGGCTTGTTGGAGGAAACCATGATAAAGTCTTCATAAATATAACTACCCCTCCCAAATTGTGACAGAGTGTTAAAAATCACCTCCTCTCCAGACAGAGCCACATGCACAGTGCTGTGACCAAAATTCTTTCTGCATTTTTTGACTATTCCCATTCTGAGTAATGGAAAGACTTTATTTTGTTTTCTGTTTTAAATGGAGAAAACCTGTTGGAAAATATTTAAGGATAGGATACCAGGAAGCTTCTATTTTTCTGTCAGGAGATGGTTGAGGATTATTATTTTCACCAGATAATCAACTTTTCAGTTGCTGTTTCTCCCATATCAGTTAAATCCCAAGAAAATAATTAGGAATCTCTTTCTGGGAGGGAGATGTTGATGCCTATACCTGGAGAGAGCCAAGTTGGTGCATAGACTGGGAAACCGTGAGTTCTAGTTAGGCACAAAGCCAGTTGGGTGGATTTGACCTCAGCCTAAGAAGCAGGAATGGAAATCCAGCTCTGAAAATGTTGCCAAGAAAACTGTAGGGTCTTGTCCAGGTAGCACCAGCAGCCAAAACTGCCTTGAAGGCACAAAATTATTAATTAGCCGCAATGTGCTTCATAAGAAGCATATGCTCAGAATGTGGAAGAGTTATTGTTCCCCTGTTGGATGGCAACAGTCTGTCTTAGGTCACAACAGGGATGTCTGACCATGTGGTCAAAAGTCAAAATGGTATCCACAACAGTATGAACAAAACTCCACCTGATTTTTATGACGGGCTTTGCTCTCGCTGTCAGGGCTGTCTTTTTATTAGGATACTCTGTGCACTCCTGAATGTAGGCATTTAGGGAGTGATTATTGCCCAAAATAAGAACTGATATGTTTCTGCTAGAGCTGCTTTTTCTCCTTTATTGTCTCTTAATTGTAATAATTTCTAATACATGTGCCTTTATATTGAAATCTTCTGTGCTTCTTCTATAGATTTTTTTTAAAGGGAGGCAGAATTGGTTTTAATCTTTACTAAATGCTTTCACCTTTCTTTTCTTTTGAATGGTGAGATATAAATTTAAACTTACTTGTGTGAAGTAAATGTCCTTGGAGCATTCAGTTGTGTGTATGCGTTTTTCAAAACAAACCTTTGAGTATCAATTTCTGTGCTTTTTGGAGTATAAGTGAATTGATAAGAGCTTTAACTCTTCTCTCAAAATGAACATTTTCTTCTCTCCATTAGTTTGTACAATTTTACTATGATCTTCATTATCTTAGATCAGCTTTCTTCAACTCAGTATTCAACATATATAGCCAGTTTGGTCTAGTGGTTAAGGTAACAGATTAGCAACTGGGACTTATGAGTTCGAGTTCTGCCTTAACCATGAAAGCCAGATGGGTGACCTTGGGCCAGTCACTCTTTCTCAGCTCACCTCACCTCACAGGGTTGCTATTGTGGGGAAAATAGGAGGAGGAAGGTGTTGGATATGTTTGCTGCCTTGAGTTGATTATAAAAACAATAAAGGCGGGATAAAATAAATAAATAAATACATAGAATCATGTCACCCACTGTCCTTAGCCAGTTTGCAAATGACTGAAAATTATGGTGGATATAACATCGCACATCTGGAGGACATCTTGCTGAGGGTGTTTTTTCTTAGTTGTTCCAGATTGTGTGGTCTTAATAGTTAAGTCAGTCTTGGAAAGGGTGAGTGTTTAATGCTGTTTTGAATGAGATCTGATAGCTCAAATCCCCTAAAATGTGTTTGACAAGCCCAGTGTGGATTTATTAGATTATCATTATTAATTGCTAGTGGGTTGACTTGGGCTGAAGAATGTTAGGAGGAACTCACTTGTCTCCTTCATTCTCTCTGCTCTCAATGCTGTGACTTGGATTATCTTTGTTTCAAAATATGTACATATTTAAATCTACTATATCCATGTTTCAAAATACGTACATGTTTAAATCTACCATTAGTGGAGTAAAAAAATTGTCAAGAGATACTATCCTTGCCACTTTCTAATAACAACTGTATTTTACTCTCATTCCCAAGATTGAGCAGCTGCTTCAATGGGATTCTGGGAAAAAGCATTGGAGGAAGTGTAGATAGGTGTTATGTACACTCCATCCACCCATACGCCAGAGCACTACATGTCCTAATCTAGAGACTCACTGCCTGTAATTCATGTACTACACTTAGGAAGATCAAGTAAAGCACTATTAGATGCATCTGTAGAAGCTGCTATGGTTGATTAGGGTAACTAAGGTAGATTATTTATGGCCTAGCATGTTGGAGAACACCAGCCACCTAGTTTATGGTTCAGGAAATGTGATAAACTACAGAATAGGTTAACTGAAGAATCAAGTTAAGACTGTTGAGAAAAGATAGTCTTGGGGAAGGAACTTGCAAATGCCTGTGGATCCTTTGCCACTCCAAGCTTACTGATTATGGGCACTTATCATGGCTTTTGCCCTTGTCTTTAGTTTTGTTTTAAAAAGATTGATTTAGATTTAGTTATTATGCTTTTTTCGTTTTATATTTTATTCTGCCCAGAATCCCTTAGGACTGGGACAGGTTTTAAGCATAGGAAAATAAACAGGTAATCAATAAAATAGTTCAATAGAGAAATTGTAAAGAAATTGGTTTGCATACAGAAGATCTCAGCATCATACTTATCATCTCCATTAGAAATGATCAAGTTGCAGGAAAAATCCAAATTCTTCTTTAGGAACAGGGGAAGTTTAAGCCATCAGAAAGAAAGGGACATATAGGGTAAATGAACAAAAACCCTAATGTAATTAAAGGCAAGTTCTATATTTACCGGAAAATATGTTAATTTCCTCATCAATGGCCACATCAGTACGTGTAATGGTATGTGGGAATGATCTTGGGAGATGGGAGGAAGAGCCTCAGACAGACAATAGTCAGGTAAGAGACAGCTGAACCTATAAAAAATGGTGGCATGGCAAACATCTTGGAAGGGACCCTCCCTAGTTTCTTGAACTTTAAAAGCAAGAGGGAAAGATGTACTTTCAGATTTCCAAGATTCTCTTAATGTAACCTTACAATAATATAATATGCTGGTACTTCTTTTGTGCTTCTTGTCTGGATTACTCACAAGGCTGGCAGTAGTATTAATCCAAGAAAGATAAAAAATCAATAGATTTACTGCTAGTTGTTTAGATGCTGCATTGTTATTCTTTTCTCTGAGTTCCATATAGTACGTTGAAAGATGTTTTGTGAAGGCAGCTGTGTTTGTAGACGAGTTGAGAGGCAACCTTGAAGAAGGAACGCAAGGATAGTTAAGTAAATACTGTACTTGCTCAGCCCTGAAAAAGAGGAGAGGGTGAGCAAGAAATTCAAGGTTGCCCCACTTGGATTCTCTTTGGTATAAAAGGGGGCAGAGGGAATTTTTGTCAGGCTTTCAAGAATCTTTCATTATACCCAACAACAATAAAGTAACACTCAGATAGCTTCTACAGTGACTGTTTCCTTACCTTGCTCACCTCTAAAGGCTGAAAAGGTTTCTTAAGAGTGCAGAGCTTGATTATTCAAGTGCTAATTTCAAGGGTGGGATAGCTCTCCTCATTTTATCTCCTGTAGGCACTTGGATAATGAGAGAAATATTGGTGAAAGTCAAAACAGAATGTTGCCCTTATTCTTTAAAAACTCATTAAGGGCGAAAAGGCATTTAGCTAATGAAAATCTAGTATTTGTATTAAAAGCTTCGTAATGATATACAGACAGAAAGCTGTAGTGTCCAGATAATTGGGCATTTTATTTGTCCTTTTCTTCTGGGCAAATGTCGTGGACAATATAGCAGTTTCTCTAAACTAAAATAATTAATTGGACTATAAAATATAAGTGCCTGGAGCTTTTGAGAATAAAGAAGCAGCAATTGTGTAAGCATTAATGTTTTTCTTAGTACTGGCCAGAGATGTGATTATGAAATTATAATGTGGTCAAATACATATTAAATAATGCACTGTCAGGATTAGAAAATCTTCCACTGAAGACAGGAAATGGTTTTGTTGTATCAAGGAGATGAAACACAGAGGCTTTCCACAATACAACATGGACTACAGGTAGAAGAAATTATTGTGGATGTAGTTCATCAGCCCAAAGTGTCTGTATTACACATGCAGGAGTGCCTGTGGGGTAGAGTGGGGGTTCAAAAATTTGAGGGCTCTGACCACTTGGCTGTCCCCTTTTTATGTACTGCATGTGTGATACCCTAAGAACGATGTGGGGCTTCACTTATACATTTGTAGCCGCTACCTTCACTTTCGCCAACCATGGCCAGTTTCTGAGACCTTCTTTGGTCATTTCAGTAACTCTGCTGAAAGTGATAGAGGCCCCCAAAGCAATGTTGTTTCACCAAATAGGGTGTGATTTGTGTGAAAAAGATCAGAAACAAGTTTTTTTCCTCTTCAGAGCTGTGGGGGGAGGGGAAAGAGCAGAAAAGTGGAGAGTAAAGTGACAGTCTCCCAATTTCCTACATACAGCTTGAGGACTAAATGTTGGAAGTTGAAACATTCTCTGTGTGTGAGCATTCCCACAAACAGAAATCTGACCTTATAAATCAGGATTTATAATTATAATATGAAAGAGATGCATTGACAGGAAATAGGTTACAGGTAGCCCTTGACTTATGACCATTTGTTTAATGACAATTCAGTGTTACAATGGCACATTAACTTGACTTACAGTCATCACATTAACAATGGTTGCAGTGTCCTGTGGTCACGTGATCATGATTTGTGATCTTAGCCAGTTTCTGACAAAAAACATCAGCTGGGGAAACTGGAAAGGAAGCTCTAGATTCTCTTAACAACCATGTGAAACAACTGTGGTTGTTAAATTGGGTCCAGTCACGTGATGATTTGCTTTACGACCACATCAGTTTATGACAGAAATTCTGGCCCCAATTGTGGTTGCAAGTCGAGGACTACTTGCATAGGGAGAGGTAAAACCCAACATCTAGATCACTGCATCTCACCAGGATGAGTCGAAGACAACAGGACATTTTTGTGCAGTTGGTTGGCCATTGTGAGAACAGACTGCTGGGCTTGATGGGCCAGGGATCCAATCCAGCAGGCTACTACTTATGTTCTTATGTGCTCCATGCGTGTGTGCCTGGGAAGAAAGGAGGAAGGATGTGACTACGCATTGCCAATCCCTTAGAAAAAGAGCAGGCAGAGTGACAAACCAAAAGGGTCCACACACAACATCCTTAACTCTTTTGCAAATGCTGATACATAAAAGCGGTGCCTGATATCACCAGGTTATAACGCCTGTTAAGGGTTTCCAGTCTCTCTGAAGTGAAGGGGCCATGGAGAGATGATCGGCCTTCTTGATAATGGCCCCCACATTTTGGAACTTTTACCCCCAAAATCTCTCATGATTTTGAAGTATTTTAACAAAGCTTTTTTCACTGGACTTTATAACCCTTGTTAAGTGCTAAAAAGGCAAAGCTAAAACGGTAAAAGCGCTAGTGGTATTCTTTTGGGGGGAACTGTTGAATTATTACAATTAATCTATATTTACTTTCTTTTTTTTAAACAAAACTGATTTGTTTTATCGCGGTGTTTATAATTTCACCTGTGGCCTGCCCAGAATCCCTCCAATTGAGTGGGCTATAAAAACCATAAAATAAATCGATGAATTCTCTAACTGCATCTGCCGACCCCTCGTCGTCAGTAGGTCACCAGGTGCTGAAGTGAGGACCATTGTACTTTCAAAAGGAGAAATTCGGCTTCTGGACTGCCATCTCAATTACCCTGGGTCGTATGTCGGCACACAGGGGTGTGTGCTGGCATACAAAGGTGAATAAAAGGACAGGAGGGGGATTAGGCTGGACAAATAGGAGCAGGATACAGTCGTGGGACTAGTCTTAGAAAAAGTGCTTGTGAAAGATGTGACATAAACATATTTTTTTTAAAAAAACTACCCGGGGAAACTTGAAAGCCTGGAAAAGATGGCTTGGTTTGGACTTTACCTTTATTCCATGAAAATCCTTTTCTTACTATTAGTGTAACATTCACAGTCTGCCAACACAAACTCTAGTAAATTGAGTGAAATGGGCTTCTAAATTGTGTTATTGATTTTTCAATTATACCGGCCATGGGAGGAAAGCTACCACACAAGATAGAGATTATAGGATCTCTGTCCCAAGAAAGATCTGAAAACAAATAAAAGGACCCAGAAGTTCTTCTTGTGGATATTTATATGGCATTGATGAAGTACGGGCTGATCTGTAGGTAAACACGATCCAAATGCCCAGGAGTAGCCCGGTAAGGCTAACAATAACAATGTTAAAGAAAAAAAGGATCCTTTTTGATTGGAGAGACGTATATTATAACAGTTATGCTATTTAATCTCTAAATGAAAACATTGACGGCCACACAGTTATAGGAACTTAATTCATTTCTTTGTGATGTTATTCTTTAAAGGGAAAAGTTTTCTTCCTTTTGAATTTACACTTGCTCTGAACCTTTCACCAAAATAAAAGGAGGCATCAAAATCCAAGGCAAACAAAATACAATGTTTAAATTCGATTGATGCTTCTTCCTGTTTGTTGGTACAACCCAGGACATGATAAGGAGGAAAAAGTATTTTCATTCCAGCAAATGATATACTGTACATGTCATTTCTTTTACAAAGCATTATTACTCCAATCCAGGGGAAAAAAATCATGCCAAAGATGCAGTCAGTGTAAGTTTCATTTATTTTAATTAGACAAATATTGCTATCTATACAGTCCTATTTACAAATCATCTTACTACCAGCTAAGTACTTTCTTCTTTCAATCCAGAAAAGAAACCCTTTCCTTACTTCCTCCTAAGTTTAAACGTTTTCCCGAGAACGGTAAACCAGTGTGCCCAACTTCTCCAGTTAATGTACGACCACAAAAAATTCCCTCCCTCTTCCATAAGGGCAAACTAATTATTTGTCAAATATTGCTACGTTACCCATGCTAGGGAATGAAATGTGTTCAGATTACAGCTTCCCAAGACTGCTTATATAAGTAGAATTCACTGGCTCACTGACAAATTCCTTCCCAAACCATGAACATATATAAAAGGTCCTGCAATGTCCCATGTACCTTATATAGCAATTCCTAGGCCCTGGACCACTTAGCACATTGGGCTGACAATCTAGACAGAAACCCTTGCCAAACAAAAAGAAATATAATGATAACAATAAAAAAAAACAGGGTGGAGAGAGGGATAGATTATTCAATCTCTTTTCCTGGGGAGGAATGTCTTACTGGTACTACCTTTCAGCCTCAGAATTAAAACTGAAAAATGCAATTAAGCACTAGGACACATTAAGCTTTCCATTTATGAACAATTTGCTAACCTAGCACACCTTCAGCTGTATAATAATAACAAGGGGAGGGTTATTGTTCACAGAGTACATTAATTGCTTTCAAATGAGCTGCCTGATGAGTCTTGTTGTTTGATGTGAAACGGAACTGATGGATCAAAATAATAAAACAGTCAGATGCTAACACTAACAAGGGTCATATCATGAACATGGACGGATATGAACAAGTTAACCAGACTGTATGGAAGGTAGATAAAACAAAGGAATAGAATGTCAGGCAATATTTACTATTTCAGATGTGCTGTAGGTTTCCAATCATGGCAACTTTAAGATGTGTGGATGTCAACTTCCAGAATTTCTCAGCCAGCATATGTTGGCAAGGTTGGACACTCCTTGTTATAGCTTCCTTGGCTGATCTGACCTCCTTACACTTAGCATTCAGTCTATGGTCAAAACAAAAATACCCAAATGCCACAATGATGATGGGGTTCTATTTTGATGATGGCTATCACAGCCCTCAACTGGTGGATCCTTCGGCTTTTTTATCCTCCCACCTCTTCCAGGAAGGCAAGTGGCAACCACCTTCCAGTTTTTGGATGGCTTTTGGGAATATGTGGTTTTAATTTGCGTTAACAAATAATATCTAGCAGTCATTTTGTTGTTCAGTCACGCAGTTGTGTCCGACTCTTCGCGACTCCATGGAATGCATTATGCCAGGCCCCCCTGTCTTGCACTGCCTCCCGAAGTCTTCCCAAGCCCACGCCC
>JANHZU010002602.1:29963-40553 GCA_032468055.1 Acrochordus granulatus | reverse complement strand
CTCTCCTCTTTCACCCTCATCAAGAGGCTCTTTAGCTCCCCTTCACTTTCTGCCATTAGAGTGGTATCGTCTGCATAACATAATAGAATATGTACAATAAATATGAAGTATGATGCTTATCTACCAACTGTCCAAAATTTTTTAGGATCACCACATTTTTCATCACCTTCAGTTATTATAGACATTATTTGAAATGCAAAATTAACCCTTGGTAAAATATTAATTTTTATTATGGAGTCCTTGGTGCTCTCTGAGCTTTGTTTTCTTGCAGACATTTTATTATCAAACTAGGTAACAGCATCAGCACTAATGCTATTACCTAGTTTGGAAATGAAACATCTGCAAGAAAACAACTGAGCTCAGAGAGCACCCAGGACTCCACATTTCAAGCCTGAATGATAAATATTTTCTATTGGTATTCATTTTTACTGCTGTGATTCTTCCCAGCAAAGACAGTTTCAACTTTTTCTAATTTAATTTATATTCTTGATGGGATACCTTAATTCCTGAAATTTCATTGTCTTGTATTTTCTTTGCCAATGGTTCTAATGCCAAAAGAAAATAAAGAAGGCTTAGGAGAATAGCTTTGTTCTGTTTATTATAGTATACTTTTGTGATAAAAACTCCATTTGCCATTAGCCTTAGCTATTTATTTTTTTCTAAATATAATGTATACAAGTAAAAACTGTACTTCATATTTTCTATACTTATAAATAGGAAGAACCATTGCAAATGATTAAAAACTTTCTCTGCATATAGGATTTATATTATATTTAACTGTTTTTAAATGTTTTATTAATGTGACAGTAATAAAGAATGCATGTATGCATATAGCAAAGCCATGGCTACTTTATTGTGTAATGTTCAGTAGCATTAAAATATATTTACTATTATTGCTCATATATCTCTCTGGGATAAATCCAATGTTAATTCAATTAACTGAATTTAACTCAGTTAAAGTTACTGAAGATTCTATTATTATAACCTTATGATAAAAATAATATTAATTTGCACAACTTTGGTTTCCTAGTCTGATCTACTTTGTAGGGCTGACATCAATCTTGCAAGTCTGAATGTGTTTCCCATTCCCTCCCTTTATCTTTGTAAGCAATTGGAATAGTCTTGTCTGAGATGCTTACTTGGATTGTACTTCTGCCTCAGATTTCTTTTATCTGATTGTTGTCTTTATAGCAGCTCTACCTCCTTTTCCTCAAGGTTATTCTCTCTATTCACTGTGTTTTTTAAAATGAAGGGGATTAAAAATCCCAAAGCCAAACTATACATAAAACCAACGTGGAAGGGGAGATAGTCTGTTGTGGGATGCCAAAACATTGATTCAGTCATTTAACCTCAAGACATTCGATTTAGCATCAAACAGACTTAATCTGCCACAACTTCATCCAGCTACACCAGTCTGCTTTCTATGAGAATACCAAAACTGAATCAATCACCTCATTTTTGCCTATCTAAATTCTCAAAGAAAAAGAGCTGGAGAAAAGAACTTCTGAAAAAAACAGAACCTACTGCCCAAACCTGGAAAAGAGGTCTTCTTTCCAAATACTGATTGCCTGGCCAATCGTAATGACGAAAGGATCCCTTGCCAGTACATACCTAGCAGATCCTGGCAAAATAGGTGGAACTTTGCATACTCCCTAGTTATTTTTGACCTAGTTGGGATGATTATGTGCTGTCAGAGCCATCAGAAAAACTGAATTAAACGTGTTGTGGAAACACTACCATTTCATGGCTGTGGCTGTGAAAAAGGTTCAGCTACACACGTTTCTATTTTTTCTGGTGAAGTGAGGCTATTTAAAGAGAAAGCCTTCTGATTGCAGTTATGTTTAACAGTGAATAGAATTGCTTTTTGCTGCTGTCAATCAGAGCAAGTGCTCTTTCATGCTCTCTAGTTGAGCTCTACAAGGAAGGACAAGAAAAAGAATCCTTTACTTGTATCTGGCTTTAATCACTTCCCTGCAGATATTGCTTGCTTGATGTTTAAGCAAAAAATGAATAATACAAAGATAAGAGGATGCAGCAAAAATTTCTAATGGAAAATTAACAGCACATCCCCAGGACAACAGCAATGACAAAAACACAGACTATATTTGTTGTGCTGGATATCTGAGAGTAGTTCAATAGAATTATTTATTGGCATACATAATTTCCATTAACTTTAACTGAAGAAATATTCAGAGAACACATTAATCACAGTATATTAAAAATTTCATTCAAATTAGTTCTAATTGCCAATATTTTTGATCTATTGAATACAGCGGCTTAAAACTTACTGTAATTAATATTATAACCCAATTGCATTGCAGCATGCAGGGTGCTATATTAAAGGCACATGTTTAGAACTAAGAGTTTTATACATTACTCAAAGTAATGGGAAGAGGGCCAGGGAGAATGCTTTGTAATAGTCATGCTGATGTTTAGTGTTTCTTCAAAGAATACACAATATGCCACACAATCACCTCAAAATAGCCAAGCCATGCAAGCCATCATTTGAAAGGCAATGTACAGCCTGTCCATTCAGTACTTAATTTATTCATATGCTGTAGCACAAAAAGTATAATGTTGCCAAAACTTCTAAAACAGGTGTGCCCAACCTTGGCAATTGTAAGATGTGTGGTCTTCAACTCACAGAATTTCTCAGCCAGCATAGTTGTGCTGGTTGAGGAAGCTATGTTGGCTGAGGAATTCTGGGAGTTGAAGTCCACACATCTTAAAGTTGCCAAGGTTGGACACATCTGTTGCAAAAGAAGGTAACTGCAGTGTACTTACTTTGATCTCAACCAGTTGAATGACCAAGTAGTATTGGATGATAGATCATAATGGACCACCAAATTGTTTCCTTCATGGTAGAAACAGAAGGAGGATTTCCTGGTGTTCCTTCTTTCCATCTCTATTCTCTGTTTATGTATATGTATGTACGCTTATTGTGGGGTATGTTGGCCTTACAGTTAAGACACTGGGCTTGTCAGCTGGAAGGTCAGCAGCCCAAGTTTGAGATCCAGGCACCATGTAATGGGGTGAGCATGAGCCCAAGCTCCTGCCAACATAGCAGTTTGGAAGCAGGCAAAATGCAATAGATAAATAGGTACTACCTAAATTGGTGAGAAGGTGACAGTATTCTGTGTGCCTTGGCTTATAGTCATGCCAGCCACATGACCATGGAAGTGTCTTTGGACAATGCTGGCTTTTTGGCTATGAAACAGAGATGAGCACCGCCCCCTAGAATTGGACGCAACTGGCAAAAGAAACCTTTATCTTTTTTTAATGTACGCTTATTACCCTGTGCTAATTACCCACATATCATTTCCAGGGACTCAGGAAAGTTCTGTATTTGTTGATATATTGAGAATATAAATTATTCTTCTTAAGCTCTCTTTCCTCTGGTCTCTTGCCTGTTGCTCAGGTCTCTTTCCTTGCTTTTTGCCCACCTTTTGCCCTGTATTTTCCATTTAACTGTTTTGATGTTTGCTGATCTAAATAAATAAACATCAACCTACATTTTTTGTCTGCTGTACTGAGCAGACGTGTGCTTGCTCTGATCTGGATAGAAGGGTTGACTGGAAGTGGGTTGGGTACAAAATAAATTTGAAATTTTAATTCAGTTATTTTCTAACACTGTAGGGGCTCAAACCTGGAATCCTATGGACAGGCATTATAGACCCAGGTTGGACCTAGTAATTTGTCTAGTTTTATTACAGAATAATAATAAACCTTGGTTAGCATATCTACTTTTTAGCACCGCTAAAAGAGTAACAGTCTAAACAGTATTTTATTGCAAAGTTCTAAGACAGTAGAAAAGACGAGAGTGGGGTCATTAAAATTTGCCAGGTAAATAATGGAACAACATTAAAACAACAACAACCACAACAGCTTAAGGATACCAGGTTGGGAAAGGTTGTATTCACTTATAGTGTGACTTCATAAGAATAAGAGTATGGCTAATAAATACTGGGATTGCAGCAGGAATGGAGGAAAATTTAGCTATTTCCTTTCTGACTGTAATCCTAAATATTTTGTGTTTCTCCACCTTAACAAGTTTAAGAAGTATGGACTTCAACTCCCAGAATTCAGGCAAACTTCTTGGATCCTGAAAGGTGGCATTGTTCAATCAGTGACAGATTTTTCAAGTCTCAATGTGCTCTTCATCTGAAAGCAGGACTACTTAAAGTCAGAGCCTGCATATGGTTTAACATCTATTCTGAAAGTTTCTGATGTTCATACCTAATATTGCCCTGAAAATAACATTTCAAAAAAGGGACATTCCAAAAATTAAATATAATGAACATTTTTGTTGCTCTAAGTCAGGAGCCAATGAAACAACAACCCAGATGCTTCTCCACAGTCAGTCCTACTGAGGTTTGTGACACAAATTTATCATACTTTCAGCAGTACAGTATCCAAACTGTAATGATGCACTCTTATCATTTTGTCAGTTTTTTTAATAGCTGGTGAGATTTGGCAGAACCTCACTAGGAATTGATATGATTAAACTTCCCCCAAGTTGAATAGTAACAATAACTGTTAACCTTCCTGTTTATTTGTTTCTAACTATTTACAATGGTCTTTTCATGAAGCCTTGGCATTGGTAGTCTCATCATTCTAATGGGTTTATTCTGAACTAAGAAAGAGAGTTGTGTTCAAATGATTTTTTATTCCATTTTGCCTTGTGTGTCTTCGAGTCAACCTTAATTCCTGGCTTGGACTAGTCCCTGAAGTTTGATTGGCAAGATTCTTGGAACTGGTTCACCATTGTCTGGTTGCTATACATAAGAGAGAATGATGGGCCCAGAACTACCTGGCCTTATAGCCAAGGCAGGACTAAAGTTTATTGTCTTCTGGTTTCTGCTCTGGTTGTTAAAATATTACATCAAATTGATTATCTTTTCTTATTTTATTTTATTTTACCATACCTTACCTTATCTTCAGTTTTCATAGATCCTGGTAGGGCTTGCAGGATGATGATGATAACTGTTATTATTATGGTTGTTTTTATATGATGATAAAAACGTTTTTATGAGTCATACAGAACACATTTGCCATTTCAAAGTAACATAAAAGTTAAATTTTCATTGGGAAATTTTGATTGGAAATATGCTATACTTGCTGAGAAGTCATTTACAGTTTCTTGATTCCTTTGTTAGGTCATTTGAGCAAACACTTCATTTTGGAACATTGATAGCAGCCAAATTGTTGGTTGTTCAGAAATGAACAAATGTTCCAGAAATGTTGCAGAGGTGTTCAAATTATCTAAATGGTAGATGTTAGATAAAAAAGTACTTTTCTTAAAAGCATCTGATCATCATTCATTTATGCTAGGAAAATACAGAGCTGATGTATTTCCTCATGCAATGAATGTATAAATTCCTCAGTTTAGCCAGTGTTTTGCATTTAAATGTATTGACCCATTTCAATGTACGCACATATCATATATATTGTACATTATTTTAAGTCATTATAGCTCTATATATTACTGATATACAAATGGTGTTCACTGTTATTATGAAAAGGTGACACCTGTTAGAAGCTACTATTGACTTCCTAACACATGTGAAACTGAAATAAAATAGCCATTCAGACATTATGCTATCAATACTTGTCAGGAGCAATGATGTGCAACATCCTGAGCATCTTCTCTGCTTGTTCTTATGGGAATACGTTTCTTGGCAAACTTCTTCATAATAATTGGCTGCATAAACTAATCCCTGTCATCTAGCATTTTTACTGCACCCTCCGTCATCTGAGGCTGAGAAGGACCTTTTGTGCACCCTGCTGAATTTGGGAAGACTGCAGTCTGGGATGCAGACTCAAGTGCATGGGAGCAGCAATCTGCTCATTTTGAGAACATAGTCAGTTCTGCTGCTGTTTTGGACTCTTTAGAAAAATAATGAGAATATTAGTCAGCTTTTTCCACGCAGGTTTATGGAGGTGTAATAAAAAATTTTTCTTCAAAGTTTATAACTTATCAGCATAGCTTTTATTCTGATTTCCTAGCAGAAAAGTTGAATTCTGTAGGGGAGGCATTTTTGTGTGGCTGTGTAGTAAGGAAGAGATGTGATTAATTGGGATATAGAAACCATGTTTATTTATTTATTAAATTTATATGCTGCCTATCTCACTTTCCAAAACAGCTTTTTATCAGCATACCATTGAAGCTTATTTCTTGCTTGCTCTTAAATCTTGTCACAGGTTGGTCAAGTAATTTTTCTTCCCAAAATGTTTGGATAGTAAAGACAATCAATGCTCATCATGTTAATGTTGAAAAGGAAAGTTCATTACATTGAAAAGTTTTTGTCTGTATTTTCTTGATACTTCAGCTAGGTTTTTCTAAACAATACACTGTGTAAAATTAATATCATATATTGATCTTTAGAGATTAATGATTATAGATGATTAAAATGAGATTTAGACTCAAACTTTTATCAAGGGATTCAAAATGAATCCACATAGATGTCTTTTAGAGTGAAACATGAAATCCAGCAAGCAAAGCTGTTTTGCAACCTAAATCCCAGTCATGTTGAGAATCTACTTGTATCTGACTTGAAACAAGAACATCTCAAATAAATGGGTATGCTTCAAAAAATATAGAGACCATTGATACAAAAAGTATATGGTAGGAAGATTTTTTTGAAAGATTCTTTAATGTTTAAGTTGAAATATATACAACTTTTCAAAATTAGAATTTAGACCAATGCATATTATTACTATTATCTTTTTAAGACAATAGTCTTCATTTTTGTTAAAATTCAACTCATATTGATTTCATTTCTTTCATTATATATTTATTCCTTGTGTATTTAGGCCACTTTTCGAAAGGTGGATTATCAAATTAAAATGAATCAAATCACAGAACAGTGGCATAAAATTGTTGTTTATGGACCAATACACAAAAAGATTTAGCAACCGTGCAATGGAGCACCTCAACGTTTTACAGCTGGATTTAAAAAAAATAGCGATTGCTGTGCTGTAGCTTCCAAACTTCTTGCACTTTTAAATAGAAAGTTTCTATAATTGTATGATATTAGAGAAATTTGTTACAACATATTGAAGAAGTTATATTCACAAATGAAAGTTCAAGAAGGTAGTAAAAAGATTAGAATTATATTTCATATTTTGAAATAGCAACATATGCATTTATTCTGTTCTGCTCATTTATCAGAGAACAACTGTCTGAAGCTTTTGGGGACTACATTTCAGATCTGCAAGCCTGTTCACTGAAGTATGGACCACTGGCCACCATCTGTCTAATACATAGTTATCCACACTTTAATCCCTTTGAAAGCAATAAGATTCAAAGAACAGTAAAACTTGTCCCAAATGATCATCATTATATGCACCATAATTGCAGAACAATATGAACATGCCTCAGCTCGTGAACTTCATGTCTATCAGCTAGTTGAGGAATATATTAAAATATGTAGAGTAAAACAAGAACTTTTTAATTTAATAGGAAAACCCCCCACAGAGGTTTATAGCATTGTGCTAAAGTATAAATCAAAGGCTTCACCTCCCCAACAAAAATTCTGGTTTTGATTCAAAATCTTTCAGTGAATTTGTTTCCTACTAGTATCACTTTTTGATTGCTGAAAATGTAAGTTATATGCAAGCACTAGTAAGGAAACTCAAGGAACATAGTAAAAAAAATGGGACTAAGATAAAAAAAAGACCCAATTAACAACAACAGGTACAATCACCAGCCTTAGAACTGATAAGACAGATATTAAAATGTGGATCACTTCTGCCTTTTTTAATCAACAATAAAGGAAACAACAGTCAAATATTACATTGGTAGGGTAGCTATGATGACTTGGAAAAGATATTTGATGCCAGGATGTGTACATGCCTACAAAGACAGGACAGTGTAAGCAAAGATTTTCTATGCAATACTCAATGAAAAGATTGAACTGTGAAGAAACAAATTGGAAAAATCATTTGCTGTTTATTGGTGTTGGAGAAGATTAATAAGAATATCATGGATAACCAAGAAATTGATCATGGAACAAACCAGAATTCTCAGTCATGACACAAATGACCAGAATTAAATTATCCTGCTTCATGCTCATTATGGAAAAACATAGCTCTCTGAAGAAAACTATAATGCTGGCAAAAGCAGAAGAAAATAGGAAGGACAGATTTCATTACAGTGCCAATAGGGTATACTGTTGGAAGACCTGAAGCACTGAGTTGGGGACAGATTATATTTAAGAAGATGTGTTTCTGTGTAGCTAAGAGTCGATGCCAGCTTTATGGCCATAATTATTGGTTCTGCCTATCATTAGCAGCCCATTCCTATTCCACCTCTATTTGCTTACTTAAAAGTCATAAAATATTATGGATCTTTTTCAGTGTTCTATTAGAGTCACCTTGAGCTGAAATTTGGGAAACTGTGTCAACAGTTGGAACATAAGGTTATTACTTGCCTTCCTTATCTACAAAATTAATCATAATTCAGATTGCAGGAATAACACCAGTAGATATTCTTTTAATGTTTTTATCATGGATATAGGCTGTTACTAAAGATAGTCTTGTTTAATAAATAATACCATGTTTGGATTCCTATCAATAGACTATTTCTCATGCAGGAGAAATTAACAACTCACAATCTACATACAAATGATTGAAATCATCTATCATAAAACAACTCCTGGTATTGTAACAATATTTGCTTTACATTTCTAGTTTAACATTTTATGTTATTTATATCCCTATTTCTTCTGTTTACTGAATCCAGAAATGAAATTCCTCACCATTTTACAAGTTTCCATTACACTGATCAAATTTCCATCCTTTCCATGAAGCTACAAAATTTCTAGAATTTACAAAAACATATACAAGTACCCCTATCCAGAAATCATTGATATGTGTATTTTTTTTCTTATTGCCTGTTCTCCTGTTTGACTAGCTAGCACATCTTTCCATTAGTTTTCAACTGGTTTATACACAGATTCTGAAAATATACTTAGCTCTCTTTCTCACTGGAACTAGAAGTAGCTAAACTTCTACTACTAGAAGTAGCTAAACTTCTAGCACAATCTAGATTCTGACACCATAGATTGGGGGAAAATGTTTTCCTATTCCCTAGTCTAGAAAAAATACTTTATGTTCTGTACTCTTCTAAGGTTTTTTTTATGAAAACAGCATACATTGATAGAAAATATAGATCATTATGAACCATGTGTGATTGCATGGTGTTCAGTGTAGAGTGTAGAATATAATTGTTTCAAATTATATTCTGCAAAATTTGGTCTATTAAAGTGTTCTTTATTGGTTTTCACAAAAACATTATGAGGCAAAGGAAAATTAAATCTTTATGGAAGAAAGAAGGACATCAATTTTTATGCAAGTCAGTTGCAAATATTTACTGGTTACAGGCCTATCAGCAAAGCAACAAGCTCAGACACTTTTTTAGAATTCCCAAACCTCTCAGTAATTCTGCAGACATTCACACATTCAATATTGTTAGCATCTTTTTGAAATCTGAAAACAAAATCATTTTTTCCTTGCATCATTCAAAAAGCTCCTGCAGTGGCAGGTCATCAGCTTGCCTGTGAGACTGTTATGAATCATTAGTGACTTATGATTTCAAAGTCCACTTCAGTAGGACTAATGATATTGTGCTCTTATATATTTCTCTATCAGGAATAAAATATGCTTTCTGTACCTTAAGAGAGGTTTTGAAATAAAAAAAAATCAGAACAGGAACTAAGCCGAGAAGAAAATCAATCTTTATAGTGCTGATAATTCTGAACGGTTTATGCACCTTTTCAGTGTGCATAAGTCTTAATCAAGATGATACAAGCATTTTCATGCTTAAGTGACATGGTGTATGACCTGACTGCACACTGATGAACTAGCACCACTAAAGCTCTGTTATAGCTCTGTTTTTATTTCTGGCAACATTTTTTCAAAGTTGCACGGGTCTTTCAAAAGTTGACAATTCAGTAGAATATTTTGTCCAAACAAAGACACTCTATTAATATTGAGGCTTCAAAATATATGGCTTACTTTATTACAATGACAATGAAAATTCCTAACAAACTTATTTATTTCAAAATGGTTTTCATGAAAACAATGTTTCATGGCAAAGCCCAAAGTAACTTCTTCAAATTCAATAAAAAAATTGATGACAAACATTAATTACATGCACAAAGAGAACTCTGATGCTAAACAGCTAATTAGCCTCAAAGGGAAATTAAATTAAATTTCCTAAGTGGCAGATTTGATCTAGCAATATTTTCCTTAAACAAAATAAATTCTGATTTATCATAGATGATATTTTGAAATTTTAAACCCAACAGGCATATAGAATTTTTTTTAAAAAAAGCTAAAGTTGCCAAAGCTATATGTTAGCAAACTATATTTATTGTTAAATATATGTATGTGTGCATATACACCCCCACACACTAATTCAAGACTTTCAGAAGAAAGCTTAAAAAAGAAAAAAAGCTTCATTTAACAAACCTTTGATGTTGTTCAGTCACGTACTTGTGTCTGACTCTTCGTGACCCCATGGACTGCATTACGCCAGGCTCCCCTGTCTTGCACTGCCTCCCGGAGTCTTCCCAAGCTCACACCCAT
>JANHZU010002601.1:482015-493421 GCA_032468055.1 Acrochordus granulatus | reverse complement strand
CCGGTCCCATCACTTCCTGGCAAATAGAAGGGGAAGAAATGGAAGCAGTGGCAGATTTCACCTTCTTGGGCTCCAAGGTCACTGCAGACAGTGCTTGCAGCCATGAAATTAAAAGACAGGTGCTCCATGGGTGAAAAGGTATGGCAAAGCTAGACAGCATAATACTGTATGTCTAAATATTCTAAAGAAGCAGAGACATCACCTTGCCAACAAAGATCCAAATAATCAAAGCTGTGGTTTTCCCAGTAGTAATGTATGGGTATGATTGTTGGATCATATGGAAAGCTGAGCATCGAAGAATTGATGCCTTCAAATTGTGCTGCTGGAGAAGACACTTGAGAGTGCCTTGGACTGCAAGGAGATCAAACCAGTCAATCCTAGGGAAATCAACCCTGACTATTAATTGGAAGAAGAGATACTGAAGCTGAAGCTCAGATAATTTGGCCACCTAATGTGAAGAGAGGACTCATAATGCTGGGAAGGACTTAAGGTAAAAGGAAAAGGGGACAGCAGAGGATGATATAGTTATATAGCATTATTGAGGCGGTGGGCATGGATTTGGGCCAACTCTGAGAGACAGTGGAGGACACTGTCCTGTAATTCATGAGGTTGTGAAAAGTCAGACATGACTTAGTAACTGAACATCAACAAACGCAATGGCAGCATTTGCACAATGGCATCATAGGATGCATGTTGTTATTTTGGCACTGTTGCAGTTTGCTGGTGATGGAACTCCTTGCAAGTTGGTATGGTGGGAAAAATTACAGCATATGTATTGCATATGCTCAGAGATATTTTCACCATAGAACCACTTCATACAGTTAGTATAAAGCTTGTTCCAAATTCAGAGTGGCCATGTTTTTTCTTGCAACAGAAACTTATGAAGAAATACAAATACAAAGAAATAGAAATACAAAGAGATCTTTATAGTTAGTCCTCATTTAGTGACCATAATTGAAACCAGCAGGTTGGTCATTAGGCAATCACTAAGTAAAACTATGACTGTGCTTATGATCTTATTTTAGCTTTCCTTTACTTTATAGACCTGCAAAGGTTCTAAATGCAATGATCAGTCATAAAGTCACGTTTTCATCATGCCTGTAATTTTGAGAGGTTGCTAAACAAGGCACTTGCTAAACAGATTCCCTGCATTGGAGGAAGCTTCAGCTGAATTACATCTTTAAAACAAAGTAGCACCTCTTCATTGAGATGGAACCGCTATGATACTTTCCTCACTTATTGCCTAATAATTATCTACTTAGCCTAATAGTGTCTGTTTTGATTATCAGAGGTTCAGCTCTGTGGAAGCCTAGCAGCAAGAGTTTCTTAAGACTGAATTTGAGCAGGGTGTCATGGTGAAAGGTCATGGGGCTGAATTTCCATTAGAATTTCCTCTGCTCCCCCCTTTTTTTTAACCAGGCATGCTCTGTCCTGTTATTTTCCCCAAGTTACAACAGTATGAGGTGGGCTGGGCTGAGAGAGATTGAAAAAGTCATCTGGCCAGCTCCCATGCTTATGGGAGGATGAGAAATGGCAGATTCTCAACTCCTAATTTAGTTATCTTAACCAGTCACAACAAAGTGGCCCTCATTTTTTGTGGCTTAGAGATGGTGTCCCAAATGGAGCCTCTCTGCATGAATACAGGGTCATTCACTCTATCCATAAGATCAAATATTAATACCTAGTCTGTCTCATTTTTAAAACATCCAGTGGCTTGGGACCAATGTTCTAAATTTCTACTGTGCCATAAATCTGAGTTCCTCAACTCCTTGGTTAGGATTTCTGGGAGTTGTAATCTCAAAACATCTAGAAGGCATCTTGGCAAAGGCAGCTCTAGAATACTGTGTGTCAAACATTTGGAAAATCTGCTTTTGGTAACTCAGTATTCATCCAGAATGCTGTAATAATGAATACTGACAGTGTCCATCAAGAAACATCCAAGAAGGAAGGTTAACAAGATAGTTCTCAAACATGGAGTTAAGGATTACAATCCCATTACATTTCTCCTCTAATCAATAATCATGAGACCAGAACTTCAGAACAATTATGCATTCCTACTATTGATACTTGGCAATATGATTTCTCTGTTACAGACCACAGATGGTTCCTGGCCCACACATTCTTCCAGGGACCCTTGGGCCAAGAATTTTATGAAGCAGCTTCTGCTCCAAAATTCATGTAGCTCCCTACAGAATTATTGAACCTTTCCCCCAAACAACTATGTGTACCCAAAACTGTGCGTAATCATCCATTAAATATCACAGAGTCATACAATTCTTATGATATGGCCAATTATCTCCATGCTTAACTTAGGAAGGAAAAATAGCATTCTAAAATTGTCGGCATGACCTTCTGTGCTGCATTCTAGGCATTTTCCATCTTTCCCATTTCAGTTCAGCAACCTGGAGTTTGAGGACAGAAGCAGAGATTTTATTAGATTTTGGAGAGCTCTTTTTAGCTTGTGATTGTGCCTGGACATCTGGCACCTAAAACATACATATTTAAGCCATTTGGAGTTGGTTTTGATGGGCAGCTATACAAATACTTAAAGTCAGAAAAAAAATTCTCTCCTGGGGGAGAACTTGCATATTTCCAAATAGATATTTTTAATTAAAATTTTATAAAGTATATTAAAACATTTCCAAAATTCAT
The DNA here is from genome assembly GCA_032468055.1 of Acrochordus granulatus. Classification (NCBI taxonomy): domain Eukaryota; kingdom Metazoa; phylum Chordata; class Lepidosauria; order Squamata; family Acrochordidae; genus Acrochordus; species Acrochordus granulatus. The sequence goes on along the minus strand of JANHZU010002601.1, from coordinate 490,769 downwards.
AAACAAGCATTAATATTCTGGAAGAGAAAAATGTTCAATAATGCTGTAGGTAGCTACATGAATTTTGGAGCAGAAGCTGCTTCATAATATTAAACAGATATGGCCACTGAAGTTGGTCAAAGCTTTAAAAATATATAGAATTAAAATAACTAATTTTTAAGAGAATTTCTGATAAATGGTTTAAAAGTGTTCTAGTTTGGACCTGCTATTTCATAAGTACATCTTGGTCAAAATTAACACAATTTATGTTGATTTAGCAAGCTGTAAAAATCTTTTGATCTTGATTTAGAACTGTAGTTGACCACTAGGATTCCATCAACTCTTCATCTCTGTGAATCTTTGACATCATAATTGGAAAACTAGATGCCACAAATCTGAGATGTGATTGTAACATTGAATTACACAGAGAATGGGGGACAATCATTTCTGATATTTTTTTAAAATAATAAGTTATAGTAATATCATTAAGCCAGCTCCAAGGGCCTTCAAATCTTTCAAATTCTTATCTCCTATCTTATTTCCTGAGTGGGAAATAAATCTTCTTTATCCTGAGTGGAACTTATGAGTGGGATGTCACTCTGTTAGCAGATGCTGGGCAGATAGATTCTACCTGGTCTTGCAGATAATCAAGTCCCAAGCCATATAGGGCTGATAGATGATAATAGCACACTGAATTGCATATGGATGCAAACTGGCAACTGTGGAAGTTATGAATAAATAAATTAAAAGCACCTGTGCTCCTTCATCCCCCTCCCTTCTTGTCCTTCCTCATCACCAAGATGACCCAGCTGTCAATTAGACTACCACTCCCAATCAAGCTATAGTGTTTGGCAGGAGGAAAGAAGAAGGAAAGACAAGATGGTTGCCTGGGAGCATTACCACGACAGGCCATGACAGAAAGCAGTTGAATAAACAGAGCCAGACTCAAGAGTCAAATAAAGGAGGAAATTGACCTAATGCGACAAGGCAATAGGACAGAAGGCAGCCAGTGAGAGAACTGGAAAAAGAAATATTTCTTTCCTTCCTTCACACTGGCATGAAATAAAAATTCTTCAAGCCATTTCCCTAAAATGGAGCAAAAATTAAGAAGAGAAGAATCAAGATGACCAACCAGGAACAAACAAAAGAAAAGATGACGAAAAAGTAAAGACTTTGACAGAACAGAAATAGAAAGGAGAAACTTCAAAAAGAGTAATAGAAAATAGTTAAAATAAAAAATAATAATTTGAGTATTAATTTTTACAGTCATTGTAAGGATTTCTAATTGCAATTCCTTTTATTTTTAAGCTTTTCTTTTGTAAAATACATGTCTCCCCCACTCCACCTCCACTGAAAGGAGATACAAAATCCAACCAGCTGCCATGTTTTCAGTGGTTAATATCTATTGAGTCTGATCAATCTGGTTATTGGTCATTTAAAAAAAAAGAATCCATATCAGCTACCAAATCAGATCCAACAACAGAAATGTTAACATTATTATAGTATATCCTACAAGTTGAAACTTCCAAACAGTCTTCAAATGAAAAGTGAGCTACAATCATGAGATAAGAAAGCAATGAGAGACTTTTGCTAATGTTTCCTACTCTTGGAAAGGCTGCAACTATGGGTAAGACTGTCCTGGCCATGGCCTCCACCTGTTCTTCCTCATGCATCACTATTCTACAAGTAGCCCTAGATTGAGAGATTGGTCTGTTGTAGGGAGCACAACTTCATTCAGAACCAAGGCTGGACTTGTCTGGGAGTCAGCCAGCTTCAGAATCAGCAGCAGCTCTGTCTTGTAGAGATTAATCTGAGCTTGTTTTTCTCCATTCAGACTTCTGTCCATCTTTGAGATTTATACATTATCTTATCCATAGACTAATCAAAATCAGAGACAGATAGTCCTCATGAAAGTTCTTCTGGCTTTGACGATGTGCTTCTGCTGACACTGCTCTGCCTTTGAGGAAGTGGGCATGAGATCCAAAACCAAAGACTCCTTCCTTCAGCCTCCCGTTATTGGCTGGATGTTTCTTTGTTCATTAAAATTATTTTTCCCCTATGTTTTTACTAACTTGAAAACTGCCTTAAAAGGTGGTGGGATGTTAATTAATCATTTAACTAATTATTTTAAGAATTCATAAAAAAAGCTGAGTTTTTATTTAACATAGTAAGCAAATCTTTCTGAGTTCTTGCAATATATTCAGACTCAGACAAGAATACCAAAATTTCTCTCTGTAGAAATCAGACCAAATAAACAAAATAAAGTTTGCCTTTGCTTTTTCCCCTGCTTAGACTAAACCTTAGTTCTGGCAAATGAATTATACCTGCAAGTTAAGATGTTGGCTCTTGCTATCCTTACAATATTGACGGCCTGGACATTTTTTTCATAATGATAGATGCAGAAGATCTAGTGGCATTAAGAGGGAAATAGGGGCAAGGTATTGATTTATGTCATTTGACAGGAGTTGGAAAATCTGTCCCTTGATTCTGGATGAATGAGATAAAGAACAGATTTTTCATCCCTTCTTAAAGCAATGCCCACATTAAGTTTATTCATAATGGATGCACTCATTCCATAGGGTAGCAATACTTGATTTTTTTATTTTTCAGTTTATGTGGAATTTTCAGTGTAGATTTGATTTTTTTTCTCATCTGAAATTGATGGATCAAGAATTCTGTGGCAGAGAACATCCATAAAGCCCAAATATTAGATTTCTAAATCTCAGCAGGGTTATATTTAACTATCATGCTCACTCTTATGAAATATTTCAGGTCCTCCAATATTAAGATTCCTTACTTTTTTAATTCTGTTTGATAAGTCAAATAGTACCTATTACCAGTGCATGGAGCAAAATAGTATGTAGAGAAACGGTCCTGAAATGATGGTTATGTACAGTAAATGGTGCAACTGTGCTTCTGCATGTGGGAGAGAATTTGAATATTAAGAGCTCAAACTGTGTATGTATAAAAGAGAAGGAGGGAGGGAGGGAGAAAGAGAGAGATGTATATTGATATTACTAATCTATGAACTGGACGGTACCCATGAATAGGAACTACCCACAAATTTGTGTACAGGGTAACTTATCTGTCACTCTTCTTATTTGTTATAAAATTTGCTCCATATTTTGGGATAATATCATGACTGATGACAGAGCAGTAGGGAAAAGGTACTTATTTCCTCAACCAAAATACTTAGTGAAAAAGAATAAACAAAACTATTTCTCTAAATAAAGATTTAGGCTGCAATCCAGCACTTGCTTACCTGGGAGTAGACTCCGCTGAACCTTGTAGAACTACACAATATCCTGTATAGAATATACATTTAGCATAAATGAATACATAAGGATGAGAGGATTGTGTAACTATCAGTATATATCAAAATCTGACATTAAACAAGATTAGTTATGTAGTAATACAGATTGGAGAGCATTTGAAAGATAACTTTCTCAGAATTAGGAAATGTGACATTTTGTGCATTAGATTCATTTAATTTTTAAATTAAAGAAGATAACATTTCACTATACAACGGTCCTTAATTATTCACCTTCTTCTATCTCTTTGGAATTAAAATTCAGTGTCTATTTATCTATATGTCTTCAGATCCTGTAGAATTGTACATCTTGGAAGCTCCAGCTAATGTGGGCAGTGGAATGCTTGGACATGTAGTTCAGCAACATATGAAGGATTACAGGTCCTCCGATTTTCCTCTTTTATGTTTGAATAAGAATAGTATATTAACGTCATTCCCATATAATTTAAACAATGGGGCAAAGCAGGTTGACACATTTAACTAGCACATCCAACACCAGATTCTAAAATTCTGATTCAGATGTAATCCTATCAATTTCATATCCTTCATCTGATGCCTTTTCATTCAGAAAGATAGTTTTTGCAATGAAAACCTAGTCTACTATTCAAAAGCAAAGATTGGCCTTTGGCCTGAGAATATCATAAGTGTATCCTCATTCTAACAACATTGCACACTGAACTCACAAAGGAGGCTACGAATAAACCAACAGGACAATTTCCATCAAGACATACTTGGAAGCGAGAGACATAGCCAAAGTCAATGGCACCATATAGTGAATCTAGCACTTGAGCAGTTTGTCATCTGCAAGAGATCACAATAGGTGGGTGATATTTTCCTTAATATAATTGAGGGAGAGCACGTGAGAAGTATGGAGAAAATTGTGTAGTTGTTCACTGATCAAGAATCTCCATGCAGTTAGGAGCTGTAATAATGCATCAGCCTTACAAGAAGCCTGCTTACTATGATGTGCCATTTCCATCTTTCTACTATATACAGGTTGTCCTCGATATATGACCATAACGAGATCTGCCTATTTACAATTGTATGATATGGTGGGGGTAAAACTGTTCAATCACATATTTGCAGCAGTTAAGTGAACGCCATAGTGATTAAGTGAACCTGTTATTCACTATGAAGCAGTTTTGCTGAAAACCAGAAGTAATTTCTGCTTTTGGGGCAAAACCATCATAAAATGCAATCACGTGACTTTGAGATGCTGCAAATGGCCATAAATGCGGCTGTATTGCTGAGTGCCTGAAATGTGGTCACGGGACTGCAGGAGGAAGCAACTATCAGAAATTTAGAACTGGGTTGTAAATCCCTTTTTCCAGATAGGTCATGACTTCAAATGGTCGCTAAGTGACTGGTCGTAAGTTGAGGACTACCTGTATTTATAAAAGAAGTTGCTGAATATCAGTGCGTTCCGCTCTTCTCTGAACATTCTCTCCATGTCTCCCCCCCTTTTAACCCCTTCATTCCATCGCCTTCTTATTTGTGTCTCTCCTGGGGAGGGTTTCGTTTGAACTGCCCTTTTCCTCTCCATTTTTCCTTCTCTTGGCTGCATTTGCTCTGTATGCTGTTTTGACACTTGTTCCTTATCTTTATGCTGTCCTTACTTCCCTCTGACTTTTTTTTATGATCCTTTCATTTCTCCTTTTCTCTCCAATGTTCTTTCTTGCCTGGCCTCTCTTTCTGCCCCTGTCCCATTCTGCTCCCCTTCCCGTTTCTGTCTTTCACTCCCAGATTTTAATGATGTGATTCCAGAGACCCCGAGGCTGGACATTAGTCTGCAGAAGGCCCGTGCCCAACTCTCAGCCAAGGGCAGACGACAGCGCCCCTCTCGGTCCCGCTTGAGAGACAGCATCAGCTCAACGGAAGGTGATGATAGCCTGGAGAAGAAGGTTGGTGCCCAGATGCTACTTACCACTAATACTCAAGATCTACTGATGCAACCAGTTAATGACTTCCTATGCATTTTGTACTCGCCTATGATGTGGTTCGTCTGGCTTCAATTTAGCATATGGAACAAATCTAGTCATTGCAGTTGGCTAATTGTCGGGCTTCAAAAAAACCAAGAAAAACATGCTGAGGTTCCTCTAAGCCATTTTCTTTACTGTCCCTCACCTACAGAATAAATCTTGCCAAATTAAAACAGATTGCTTAATCCATCAAATATATACTCTGATAACTCTTATTGAGGAGCTGTTTTGACTCTCTTCCTCCCACTCATATTGTCTAAACTTTTGCTCCTCTGGAATGTGCTCCTTCCCTCCTGGGAATCAAGACTACATTCTACCACACTGTTAGTTTTAACTTAGTACAGTGTGTGAACATGGTCTCTGTGGCTTTTTAAACAAGCTTCAGTTAATGCAAGCCCTAATACAGTGAAGTGTGAAATCAGCCATCCATGGAAAAGTTGTGCTTTGCACTCTGCATATACCAGGAGTTCTTATACCTTTGCAGATGATGTTGCATTTGGAATTTAAAAAGGGAGTTGTTGGTGTACTTCCTTTCCACAGTGAAAACTTTAATAATAATATTAAATAATAATACAGGTAACACTTTTTTTTTTAAAAAAAAGCTTTTTTTTCATACCCATCTTGGGTATGAAAGCCAACTGGTTGACTTTAGGCCACTTGCTCTGTCTCAGCCCATCTCACCTCACAAGTTATGGTTGTGAGGAAAATAGGAGGAGGGAGGATTAGTATGTTCACTGCCTTGAGTTATTTATAAGAATAATACAGGTGGATATAAATAAATAAATGGTTTTACATTGTGCCACCTACCTCAGAATGAACAAGAAATTATTGCACATACACACAGAAAGAGCCTAAGAGGAACCAATGCTTGAGGGAGGATGAAGCTTACTGCTTCCCCCACCTGCCTACCAAGTGTTTCTTCCTGCATGTTCTTTTTTAGAAAAAGCAATGCCACATTCACTTTTCAGCAGGCTGACCACCCATCAAATAGTCCTCAAACAGAGAGGCTTTCTGAATGATATACCATGTGAGAGTCATGTAGCTCACTTTATAGATTTCACCTTGTCCCTTTGAGCTCTCTTTCCAAAAGCTGTACCCTATGTTAGTTGAAGTGACGTTCTGCTCCAAGAAGTGCATATTTTAGGAGCAATGAAGCAACTATTCTGGGCAGCCCATCACGCCTTAATTACAGCTTATAGCTTAAGTAATTGTTTTCATTGCCAAATCAAAGGGCGAGCTCAAAAGTAAGCTTTGCTGAGTTCAGTGGGGATTGCACTCAGGATATAAACATTTCCTTTGGTATCCATACATTTTGTTCTTCTCTTTCAATATCCATATGAACATTATTCAGAGTAGCTTAGCACTTAGAGAATGTGGCTCTTGTTCAAGAAAATGGAGTGCTGTGCTCTCTGCCAAAAATAATGAGGTAGATAATGAAACAATAATGATCACTATATAAAGGGAATAAGGAAATAAAGAAAAAATAGCAGCATTGAAAAGCAAGGGCTGCCCCAGTTCGATTTTCAATGCAATTGCCAGCTGCTTAATGATCACCTCATCTATTTGAACACATAATGGAGCCTATAATAATGTCCTCCATTACTATTTCTTCTGTCATAAGTGGAGTTATGAAAATAACTCTAATGAAAATAACTCAAATGTGTTGAGACTATGTTCCCAGGATGCCCAAAGACCAGAAAATTCTGTGAACTGTAGTCTAACACAAGTTCTGTGCACTAGGCTGGGAAAAGCTGGTAAAATGTGTTCACTAGAATGTAGTTTTCAGATGAATTGCTAGCTTAATTATTCTTTTTATGCCTTTCTGAAGGACATCCTTTTACCTGGGCATGAGATTTCTAGATGAGATGTACTGGGATGTTTCTGAAATGAACCAATGCCATTTGTTCTCTCTTTCCTCTCCAGGTGGGTGAAGGCTGTGAAAGCCCAATGCATCACCTGAGATCTCCTCTTCATGACTCCCTCCATGCCTCATCATCTCTCTCTGGTTCTTCAATCTTCACTCACACCGTTGAGTTTTCCTTTGATGCATCAACAGTACAAAGGTCCCTGGAACAAGAAGAGCTTTCCTCATCTCCTCTCATCCGTTACCGTCCCCTGACCAATACCACCTCTCAGGAGGGCTTAGGGGTCACCCTCACCAGCTCCTCGCCCAAGTCCTGTCCCAGCTCAGACAGCTCACCTATCTACACCTGGAGAGACAGACATAGTGAAGGTAACAGCTGGCATAACCTGTTTGGAATCAGGGAGAGGATAGAAGACCCATCAGTGGAGAAGGGCTACAATGATAAAAAATAAATTCTGATACAACTCCTCTTAGGCTGATTCGATGCAAAAGATATTTGGCTTGAATTTCATCCAATATGTACCAATGGTTCTTGCCTGGATGTAAAAGAGAAGCAGCTGTTGAAATGTCTTCCTTAGTGTTGTTTTTAGAAGACAGTGTTCTAATTTCCACATGGTTACTCAGCTTACATGATAATGCTTAGAGGGCCTCAATCATCACCCTCTACTACCTCAAAAATCTCTTTTGAGTAAACTCTACCATCAATTAAAATATGGTTGACATGTTAACAATAAAAGTATCTCTCCAAGCAAGATTTAAAAAAATATGTGTTCTTCCTTGTAGTTATGACACATATCTATTATTTTTTTATGAAACAGACCTTAAATATGCTATTTTCAGCCTACATTTAGGTGCAGCTATCATGAAACCTTTCTATAAAATTCTGAAGCTGTTTTCTCGTGCTGTCCAAGAAAATATATTGTTCAGTTAATGTCCAGGAAAATATATAGTATACAATATATTGTATACTAACTATATTTGTATAAAGCCATAATAAACTATCAATAATAAAAATAATTCATTACTTATAGTTTACTATGACTTTATACAAATATAATTAGTAAATAAATAACATACGGACTCTTGTCATTCTATTTATATTTCTAGAGCCCCAACCGAGTGGAGCACCTGTTACTTTATGGGGGATTTTAGGGGCAATGTAAATGCCTTAAGCTTTGTATTTCTTCCCTTAAAAATAGCAAATTCCTCCAAATAGGTCCATTCTTTTCACCAGGGAAAAATCTTGGAATTTCCCCCAAATAATTATTTTAAAATGTTAACCTTTCACTCTTTAAAGCCTTCCTCCCAATTCTTTCCCACAGTTTTACTTCAATGTGGTTTTCCCCATAAAGTTTAGATGGTTTACTACTATAATTTTTATTATATTATTGATATCATTTTATTCATTTATTCTGTTTATATAATGCCCTGGATTATGTGCCCTTTGGCTTGGCACAATGTGTGAATCCTGTGTGTGTGTTATTTTTGCTATAGTAAAGTGTCTTGCAGCAGTAACTTCTTTAACATTTGCAAGACAAGCACTTAAGTTACAGTGGGGCAAAAAAGTATTTAGTCAGCCACCAATTGTGCAAGTTCTCCCACTTAAAAAGATGAGAGAGGCC
>JANHZU010002601.1:399923-411497 GCA_032468055.1 Acrochordus granulatus | reverse complement strand
CACAACAAATGGATTGCAATTTGCTTCTTCTTAAAACATATTCCCTTTTTTTATTAGTCAGAATAGATAAACAGATATCAAAAAAGACTGCTTTTTCATCATACTTATCAGCTGTATTTATCTTACCTGAGCAGCAAGATATTTTCTGAAAGAGTTCCCACCAGGAGATCAGGATAGGAATTTCCATCCACATCCACTCCACCACTGAAGGAGTAACCAAAGGTATTGATGACAGGACTAAAATCTTCCCCACTAATGATCTGCAAAAGGTGCAGAAAGTGAGAAGGAAGGATATTTACAAAAGAAACCAAACTCTTTGCTTGAAGAGTCACAGATTTCCAAGCCATAATGGCAATACAGTAGAGCAGTTGACGGCCAAGCATATATGAACCAGAAATAGGACTTATTAACATAATTAGGTTATATTGATCTGGCTGGAGAGGAGTTCTGGAACTTACAGTACTGACATATTATTTATACAGTATATCATAATCACAAATGATTCTTGGAGGTTCACAAAGACAGTATGATGAAATATGTGTGTATTTATAAATAATTATAAATAAATAATATCTTATTAAACTGGAGACAATAAATCTCCATAGAGAAGCCATTCTGGAAGTCTAGCCCCATCATGAAAAATAATAGTTTTGGGCTTCAGCCCACTGATCCCTTGAAAATGAGAAACAACCAGCTGCTTCTCCCCAGAGGATCAAAGTGGAGAGTTTTGCGGGTAACTTGACACCAATTTGTATTTAACTGAGATAAGAAAGTTGGGCATTATCAAGAATGACTAATTTGTAGCTTGTGGATTCCTGAAACTCTTTTTTTTTTGGCCATTAAATGATTCTGAAATTGCACAGTTGAATGTACTGGCAAACAGATAAACAGTACGTCCAGCAGAATGCCCTCTCCATTTCCTCCTTGATTTTTGAAAAAAAAAATTACAGAAACTTGGTGTTTTAAGCCCTGGATAAATTTAACATGCTAGAAAATTGAAAACCTTCTGCAAAAAAAATAAAAGAGACTACACTTTATCCAGTGACATCATTATTCTATCCACTATGGTCTTTGGTGGCCAAAAATAAAGCTTTTAACCTACTTTTACCTCTAGAATGCAGACTGTCAGGGTTCAATCAAGGTTAATGGTATCTTGACAGGAACAGGATTCCCTGTCACTGGCTAAACAACATTGGGAACATATTGCACATAATGTTAGAAATATGCTTCTCCAAATGAGGTTAGAATGATAAAAGATGCCTTTACCTGCCGTGGTTTATCAGCAAGGCCACCTACACCACTCAGATAAATATATACTTTCCCTGATCCTTCAAATGGTGCCCCAATGGCAATATCTGCGAGGGAAGAATATGAAGGAGAAGGAGAATTTATTTCTGTTCTTCTGAGGTTTCACAATTCTCATTATACCACATCTAGATAGGTTTCCTTTTAGGTTCAAACTGTTGTATCAAACTGTTACTCTAAATAATTTTTCAAAATAAGTATCTGTATTGCTTCCCATCACTAGTCACAAATCTATCATAGGTGCAAGGTTTTTGCTTAGGTTTTGGTTTAGCCCCTGTAATAGATGAGTCATTATTCAAAGAAAGTTTGAAGGAATTCTGCTCGAAAAGTGATTGCATGAGGGCGCTATAGACCTTCAATAATTTGACTAAGATATAGTGAACTTATTATTCAGCATAGCTGACCTGTAATTAGGAAGAAACTTTCTCTTTCCCTTATATCAGAATTATGGTACAGGTAGTCCTTCTCTAATGGTTACTCATCCAGTTTGAATTTAAAACGGTGCTGAATGAGTAGAATTTACAACTAGCCCTTGAAATTCCAGCCATTGCGGCCTCTGTGATCACATGATTGCAATCTGGGCACTTAGTAGTAGGCTGTGATTTCTGATTGTAACAGCATTCTGCAGCCATGTGATCACAAAAACTTCTTTGCTGGTTTCCCAAAGATAAAGTCAATAAATAAGTTGGCAAGAAATCAGGGGTCATGATCATATGAGGTCTTCATTTAATGAACCACAGTAGTTCACCTAACAGTGGTAAGCAGATGGAACTACCATCACCAAGTGGCATAGTCATGTGATAGCATGCTTTATGACCACATTGCTAGCAATGGACATTTTTGTCCCAATTACCATTGTTATGTAAGGCCTGCTGTATTTTTATTTACAGTATAATAATTATTTCCAAATCTGAACTTCTACTTACAAATGATCCAGCCAATGTTATGCCCAGCCATATTTTCTCTTACCTGCTTTTGGCAGAGAACAATTCTTATTTTTCAGCATTTCAAAGGTAGCACTTCTATCTGTCTGCTCTACAAAGACTATCAATTCAGAAACATTGCTTTAGACCATAAGAACACCCTCAGTCCAACAAGATATGCCTCAGTAAATAGTGAAATATAATGCTGGGACAAAAGCAAAAAAGCCTAACCTTGGAAATCATCTTTGTTGATGTCTCCAATGTGGGCCACAGAAAAACCAAAGGAAGAATTGCTGGGTCCTGTTAGCGTGAGGTTGGGGCTGCTGGGGAATGTCCCCCCAAGATTCATGTAGACACAGACAGACCCACCCTTCTCCTCCTTCTGGTCAAAATAGTATGGTGCTCCAATAATCAAGTCCTGCCATCTATTAATGGGGAAAGGCAGAGGGGTCATTTTTACCTATACATCAAATGCTTCTCTCATTTAATGCTTCTCTCATCTTCTCTCTCCAATGGACTCACCCATCACTGTTGAGATCAGCCACAGCAATGGAGCTGCCAAAATAAGAACCCACTTGCTTCCCAAAAAGCATCAGTTTCTTCTGAAGATTCTTGCGACCATCGCTTGACATTATAAAGACAGCTCCAGTATGATTATAGCGGGGGGCCCCCATAATAAAGGAGAATTCTTCTTTGTGCAGTATACTGGTACTTGCTTCCATGGTGTATCCTATTAACATGAAATAACAAAGAAACTATGTCTTTGATCTCCCCCTTCAAAAAAATGAGTTCTCATTCTTATTTATTTGTAGTGTTGAGCATACAAAACTAGAAAAATATAAAAACTACTATAAAAGTAAAATCAGACAGCCAATCCCAACTAAAATAACCCAATCAACAACAAAATAAACAAAACAGGACCTTAAACAAATCATAAACATTAATCCCAGGCCTGGGACTAAAGCCCAGTTTTCGTAGCTTTCCAGAACCCTAGGAGAGAGGATGCTGTCCTTATCTCTTGGGGGATACAGATCCAGAGAGCAGAGCCACAATAGAGAAGGCACGCTTCCTAGTTCCCACAAGAGGACAGTGTTTAATGGAGAGGATGTGGAGCAAACCTACTCTGCTGGAACATATACTCCAGCACAAATAAATGTATGGATGTAAATCAATCAATCTCCCTCTCATTGGTCAAATTTAGGTTGCTATATTTTCAGGTGTATAGACTTAGGAATAAACAAGCTTCTTGGAGGTTTTCATTACTCCTTCCTTCTACCTTAATTCATGCAAATTAAGCAATCTTTTATTAATTAGAATTTTCCTTTTGGAATAAGTCATTATAGAAAGTTGGGATTTGAAGATGGCCTATTAACCTGAATTATTCCAAAACTAATTAATCTGAGCCCTTTAAACTGTTTTTAATTATGAAAAAGCAGAATAGAAAAGCTTTACATACATATATATAAGTATATTTATGATTTCCTTGATAATTATACTTTTCTTGTTCGTCCAAGAACTGTATTAATCTCTTCATATTCTAAATCAACTGAGCCTGACTATTGCTCTACATATTGATCTTTGATTCTGAAGCAAAGCCTGGTGACAATTAGGCCTTTTTATGGTGAAAGTTCTCCACTTTAATCCTTCCTGATGTCTAATTCTCTAGCATGAGCATGAAACTGGACCTAGTGTTCAAAGTTTAGTCTCAAATCAGACTTCTTCATTCAGTAATCTCCATTTTGAAGGTCTGGTGATTGTCAGAAAGGAGGCAATTAAGTTTTCACCCATAAAATATTTGCTTTTCCTTTGAAGTCCTTTCTATTCTTCTTATATTTCAAGGGAATCAACTATAAAGACTTAAAAGATGAATATTAAGCATGTATGGCCCATCATATATTTAAATTATTCTGTGTTCAACATGCTGAATGACATTCGTGATGAAGATATTACATAATCACAGATTATTTCTGTGATTTCTTCTTTTAGACTAGTGTGTCCACCCAGAATGAGTACATTCCACTCCAATTAAATGTTCTCATCTTGTGTGACCAAAAAAGTGTGCCTTCTCTCCCACAGCTGTTGCCTTCTGGAACAGCATCTGCCAGAGATTTTCATGGCTGTCACTTATAAGTCCTTTAAAACCTGCCTATGTTCTCAAGCCTGGGATTATTATAAGCCAACCAGAGGCTTCTTAAAGTTGAATAGCCTTAACAAATCCAATAAAAAAAAGATATATAAAAAATACAGGGAAGGGGGCATTAAATCACGATTTCAGACTGACAACATGAGAGTTGAGAGCAATTACCTATGTAAATGTTGCCATTCCGCTCTTCTGAATAGGATAAATCCACTTGGTCCCAAATCCCCGGATAACTCACAAAACCCGTGCCTGTGCAAGCAAAGTAGAAATCTGTAGAATTCTGATAAAATACAACCAAACCAAAATTCACCATACCTTTTGGTGCAGCTGAAAAAAATCGCTTCCCTCCCTTTCAGGCTTTCATCTCTTAGCCACATCCAGCAATTAATTTTCAAAACAAGTTGAGAAATGTGAAATATGAGTAGAAACTTTTGTCTTTGCTTTATAGAGTCATGACGGCTGAGAGACTTTTAAGTGTCAAAGAAAAGAAGTGGTCATGTCTTCTCCATTGGTCCTCACACATTGTCATATGAACATGTGTGTCTATGTAAGCATGTGCATGCACACAAACATACGCAAATATGGACCTCAGCCTTAGACAAATGTGCTCCTAAGAGTGGGGAATATTCTCATCTTGTGTTGAATAGTTGACATTCCCATATACACAAAGAGATAGAAAGGAGAAATGTTTCTTTCAGTGTGTCTGCTTTCAGAATATCGGAAAATGCCTAAACAATTCAGCACTGTTTTGAACACATGCATTAGTTTGAGACAGTGATGATCCAAGAGAAACTCTTCTCTCCCAACTACTTTTTGCTGGAATAACAGGGAGAGTAAGGAGCGAGAGAGTTATGAAGGAGGAGAAAGAGTAAGAGGGGGAGGGGAAAGAGAAGGAGAAGAAGAAAAAATTGCAAGACGTATAGAATAAACAACTATATCTGGAAATGAAGAAGGAAGAAGGAAGGGAACTGAGTGGATTGATTGGGGGGAAATACTTCTATAAGCAAGAAGAGAGAAGCAAAAGGTTTAGATTGAGGAAAAGATGCAAGAAAGAACCAAAGACTGGGAAATGGAAATGGAGGAAGCAGATATGTCGGGGAATCTGGGAAAAGAAGGAGAATCAGAAGCAGGAGCCTGATAGAATGGAAGGAAATTCAAGAATCTGAAAGGAAAGAAACAATGAGAAACAAGATGAAGAAGGCAGAAAACTGAGATCAAGAAAGATCCTCAGAGGTTGTGCTGAAAGGAAAAGACCCAGAAGGTGATTATCCAGGCTATGCTTGGACAATATTGGCTGACAGAGCCAGAAGCTCTACACTTAATCAGCTTCTATGGGCTGGCAGCATACAGCTGCTGATGTTCAGTCATTTTCTAAGCATATCCTGCTATGCAAAGCAGATAATCATCTCCTCTTTTTCTCATTTATACTTTTAACCAAAGAAAGGAGGGGAAAATTCAAAGTGACCAATCAGACTAAAGCCACTAATAGCCAGAGTGACTTTATCCCAGCCTCCACTTATTTCTGCATGTTTTCATCCCTCTTCCAACTGGCTGTGGAAAAGAAAAAAAGCCAAAAGATGTGAAATATGACATATGAAAGAAGCCACTATTTGCAGAACTGGTCTAATAAATGATCCTGGAATAGTTTAAAAATCAACAGTTCAACCAATGCTTGTTTAGATGACAGTTAATTGTGCTTAGTCCCTTTTTTTCAAGCAAATATATTTAATTTTAAGAATCTTAATCTATTAATTTACAATAACAGCAGCAACAACAATACTATTTCACTGATTAGTCATTAGGTCATATCAGAATTTACTCCAACTAATTTATGCTCTAAAACTATTTGGCACACATGAAAAGAGCTAAAAAAAGTAGAGAAAGGCAATTAGAGACACAAACCTTCCCAATTGTAAGCTCCCGGAGCTCCAAAGTAGACAAAGTTATCTGTGAAGCCACCACTGATGCCCATCTGGCACATGCCCGTTTTCTCTGAGTTAGCAGCACACATCTCATTATAAGCTTGCCATGCATCATATGCCTGACGATGCAAATCATTACCATGGATATAGCATGTCCCCACCATGCGCCTCTGATGTTCACTGCCAAAAATCCGAGTGTATCGATGAGCACAAGCCTTGAAAAATAAATTAATTGGTTTTAGTCTGGAGAGAAGTCCGTAAAGAGTTTGCAGAGACTGCAAAATTCCAGTTTTCTGTGAAAAAACACCATTAGTTTATCAACTACTGTATATCACAATTATCTGGGCTTGTACTTCATACTAAGTAATAAACCAGGGTTTAAAAATCACAATGCTTGGATTTACATGGTATCCAAATCAAAACTAAAACAGCATATTATGGCTTAGGGAAAAGAGCTTTTTGACTTGGAGATCTTTGTCATAGGATAGGGAATTGAATCTGGATCAACCATAAGATTTATCTCAAGTTCTACCCTTGGAATAAATGGCACAAAGAGGTTAACCACTGACACTGCAAATAAATGTTAATTTTGTTGAACTCTGTTCAAACTACAATTTGAATGATGGTCATAGAAATGCTTCTACATAAATAACTTGAAACATCAGCTATAGCTACATTGCAAGGGGCTGAAAGGTATCAGGGAAGGGAAAGGAAGAGTAATTATACAAGTTTCTTGAGAAAGCCCAACTCCCTGCAAAGGAATTCTACAGATGGAATCTACTGTTATGTGGGAGATAATTGGCTCAAATGGCATTTGCAACTTGTTCTCCAAAATAATTTTGCTTCCCTGCCCAGAGCTGTTTCTTGAATTTCAGCTAATTCCTCCTGAAAATATTTTTAAACACTTAAAGATACTGATGTGGCAAATACCAAAATAGCCAAGGGGCAAGGAAGGCTGTCATTGCCTAGAAGGTAGAAAGAGAGTGGACTACATGTGGGAGGATCAGCCAAAAACTATATGCCTGTCTGAATAATATTTTTAATGATGACAGGCACTTCTGTGACACTGTGAGAAGAGGCAGAACAGGCACTCCTCTAAGGCAAATTTCCTCACTTAGATGAGTGGAGTTTGACCTGTTACCATGGGCTCAGCTAGGAATGGTCTCATTTTCATCTGTGCAACTTTGCAGATTAAATATATTTGTTATTCATCTGGAGGTGCCTTCATCAAAAATCCCAAATAGTTCAAGATCTGTGCAATACTAATAATGTTGAACTGCTTAGATTATTGTGTTTTCTTATGCTCAGATTTTAAAGGCAAGTACAGAATTCAGATAACTGCCTTAGGCTTAGAAAGAGTTCTTTTCTTGACTAGCTCAGAAAATTTAGCTCAAATTCTTGAGAAATACCCTGGTTATTTGAGAAAGCCTTTTGGATAGAAGGTAAAACATCTCAAATAATATCTTGTAATAAAAGTCCAGTTGCTTTTTAAGAAACTTTGCAATTTTTTAAAAGTTTTGCTACAAATCATGACCTCAATTAATGAGAATTTTCACAGACATTTATCCTAAAAGTACTCAGTTTTTGGTCCCTAAATAGCATCAGACTCTCTTTTTCCCAGGAATAAGGTATTCCAGATTGTGGAGTTTGCCACCAAGAAAGTCCACTCCAGGGATTCCATTTTAACCATATGTATTATAAGAACCCATAGCAGTAGAGACTCTTGAGATGGAGAAAAGTGTAGGACAGGCTTTTTCTAACTGAAAAAGACTATTCTGCAAATACATGGGTTCCAAGCCATATACAGCCCTAAAAGTCAGCACTTTGAATTGCCCTGGAAGCCTACTGGTAGCCAATGCAAAAATCTCAATATAGCTGTTACATCGCTGAACTGACCTTCTCCTGCCAGCAGCTGAACCAATTGCAACTTTCAAATCAGCTTCAAGGGCAATTCCGTATAGGGTGTGTAGAAAGGAGCTAATAAAGGAAATTATTTATATTTATTATTGTTTATAAATAAAGGAAATAAAGTTCTTTATCCACAAAGGAAACCCTTTGGTTAGATCCAGCAAGCCACTGTTAATGTTCTTGTATAATATGATATTACATCCGCACAAAGGATAAATAGCAAGAAAACATTGGAAAACTGGATAGCATATAATAGTTTTGGTCCAATTTCCCACACTATTGTTTCTCCCTGACGCACATCATTAGTCCAATAGATGACTTAAGGAGGAAGGGAGGATTCAGAAACAATAGAAATCATCTCCTTTCACATATATTATACTCACCATCACTCGCCCTGGAGATTTACTCTGGCTTGCTATCGTCACCCCCAGCCACATATCTTCAACAATATTATTTTGGGGTTCATCTAAAACAAACAAACAAACAAACCCACCAAAGGATAAATATGATAAGGAAAGGATCCACTTTTCTGCCATATGTCTTTTTTTGTAATAATTTTATTTAAAATTACAATCTGAGGAATCTTATTTTGTGGATTATTTTAAAGCTATCATTATTATAAGGTGGAAAATTTATATTTGTTAAAAGAACAAATAGGTGGTACTGAAATAGCCATTGTTTTTCTTCCTCTATATGCAATGATATGTTCCAGAGCTGAAGAATTGCTTAATAATGGAAAAATGCAAATGTTGAAAAACAAACCCCACTCCATAATTTTATATGTTAGCCATATTAATTTCCTTCCATCCTTCAATCTATAATGAATCTATAAAAATATATTTAAGTCAGCATTTTATGTAGCCTTCCAATTAATTTATGTATTAATGATAACTTGATAAAATTCATGTACTAAATGTCAAAACTTAATAAATCTGTGTACATAAGGGAAAAGAAAGAAAATACTAGGAGGCTAAAAAAACAAAAATGTAAAATGTAGGGAAGATACAGTATATGATATTTGTATGTAAAGATCAACTATAAAAAGATAGGTTGACTATATGACAGAAAAAAAAACACCAATAATACCATTCTTCCTACATTTTCTAAAGTACTTCAATGCCATGAGCACAATTGTTGGTTAATTCCTAAGATTTAAGCATATGACAAGGAAAAAAAGCCTACAGTTTTGAGTAAGGGTAATTTTGGATTGCAGAGTATTAATCATTTGACAAACTGACAAATTATAAGCTGCCATCACAAATAGAAACAGTCAAGAAAAAACCAATTAATTACATGAAGTCTGATCTAGTTATAAATAGAATTCTGAAAAAGGGTGTAGAATTTCATCACTGATTCACAGAGACAAATGGTTTATGCTTCAACCATTGTAGTACAAAGCCAGCCAGATCTGCAAAATGGGTAGAGTTTCTTTTTATATGTAATCCCACTAGCTCTCTATTGTTCTCTCATAGATGCCACATGCACACATGCATATAGAGGAAGTTATTCCCAAAGGGATGGCTGGGAGAGCAATGGTGAGTCCATTGCATCTGGAGAATCAGATTTTGTAGGAGACCTGATGGAGTTAAGAGGGAGAGTTGCAAATGTTCAGCCCATTCTAGCAGAACCTGTCAGCTGAGCAGAGCCAACCCAAGTCTCTTTCTATTTACCAAAACTCATTTTTCTCCTACAGTAGGTTCATACAAATAACCGTGAGGATTAGTTCTTCATATTATTTTCTCATTTCTCATAGTTTTCCATTTCAATATCTTCCTTATTCATATTTCACATTTCTGCATCCAGAAAAAGCAACAGCTTTGCTATCCAGTTTAGTTTCTTCTGACTAAAGTACAAAAAATGATTTCATCTTCATTCATTTTTGAACCAATAACACATAAAAAAATTGGATCTATTATATTTTTCTTCTCTATTGCTACCTTATCCATTTCTTGGTATAGAACATATCTCTGTTTAAATTACCATTCAATAATGGAAATCAAAAGATTGCCATTAAAAAGAAAGTGCTCTTTATCCTATAAAATAACCAGTTTCAGGCCAGCTTTAGGTAATAATGAGAAACAGCCATTATAACTATAAGAATTAGGATCATGAATCCAGCAACTTATTGTACTTTATCTGAGAGCTAACACCATTGTTTTCCAGGCTGGGCTACCATACCATGTAAGGAGCACATGGAGTGTGCAGTGGCCAAGCAGTTAAGATGTTGGGCTTGTTGGCCGGAAGATTGACAGCTTGGCAGTTCGAGATCCAAATGCTGCTGCATAATGGGGTGTGTTCCCATTCTTGTCCCAGCTCCTGCCAACCCAGCAGTTTAAAAGCATATAAAAATAGATACCATCTTTGGTGGGAAAATAACAACATCTGTGTGCCTCAGCCACATGCATGCCAGTCATGCCAGCCACATGACCACAGAAGCATCTTTGGGCAACACCAGCTCTTTGGCTATGAAATGGAGATGAGCACTGCCCCCAAAGTAGGACACAACTGAAAGGGGAAACCTTTACCTTTTACCATACCATGGTAAAAGTTACACTGTGGTTTGTTTTCCCTAAATGCAGGGATACCATTTTTTTCTGAGATTAGGCCATGTTTGGTTTTGTGTGATATATGAGGGACAATGACTTTCTTTGAAAAATAATGAATAAGGTCTAAAAATTTCTTATGAACATAAAAGTATTTCCCCCCATCACCATCACCACCATAACATTAGAAATTGTACAGTAAAAACTGGACTGCACCCAGGCTGTTGGAGATTGGACCTCAAACATTGCAGTTCTAGCTTAATGAAGTATATGAGCTTACTGTAGCTGCTATGATGTATAAACTATGGTTTACGGCTCAGCATTACATGCTGTGCCAAGCAATAACAGCACGCTTACTAAAAATGGTTGGAAACTCTACCTCAGTATGATGTGCGAACCCAGCCAATATCTCATGCCCTGTGAAAAAGGGCTCAAAATTATTGTTTTCAATGAGGGTGAAGTTTAACTTCCTGAACCTCCTGAACCTATTGTCTGGCGGAACACTAATGATGGAATTACAAAGAGTTTGTCTCATTAAAGCTAATTTGCCCAATTGTACCTAATAATTATTAATCACATTGAGAGTTCAATTCTTTTTCTTTAAGAAAGAAGCTCCATTTTAGTAGTCAAAGGAACTCTATTCAGATCTTTCCTTTGATTTGGGGTTTTCTCAATTTTTTTAAATGATTAAAATAAAATTATATGCAAAGGATACTTGGGAATACATTTCCGATAATAGCCAAACATTAGCCACAGTTTC
This sequence comes from Acrochordus granulatus, assembly GCA_032468055.1. NCBI lineage: Eukaryota > Metazoa > Chordata > Lepidosauria > Squamata > Acrochordidae > Acrochordus > Acrochordus granulatus. The sequence goes on along the minus strand of JANHZU010002601.1, from coordinate 399,996 downwards.
CCCCCAGTGAGGCACCACCTTGCTGTGGTTGGGGGGCTTGTGTGCTCTAATGAAGATGAGAGCTCTGCCAGAG
>JANHZU010002601.1:344353-359839 GCA_032468055.1 Acrochordus granulatus | reverse complement strand
TACAAATAGTTGAGGAAAGAAGAAAAGTGAAAGGCAAGAAAGAAAGGGAAAGATATACCCAACTGAAAGCAGACTTCCAGAGAATAGCAAGGAGAGATAAGAAGGCCTTCTTAAATGAACAATGCAAAAAAAAATAGAGGAAAACAATAAACTGGGAAAGACTAGAGATCTCTTAAAGAAAATTGGAGACATTAAGAGAACATTTAGTCCAAAAATGGACATGAGAAAGGACAAAACAGAAGCAGAAGAGATTAAGAAGAGGTGGCAAGAATGCACAGAAGACCTATACAAGAAAGATCTAAATGTTCCTGATAACCACGATGGTGTGGTCACTGACTTATAGCCAGACATCTTGGAGAGTGAAGTCAAATGGCCCTTAGGGAGCATTATTAATAACAAAACTAGCAGAGGTGACAGTATTCCAGCTGAACTATTTAAAATCCTAAAAGATGATGATGTTAAAGTGTTGCACTCAATATGCCAGTAAATTTGGAAACCTCAACAGTAGCCGCAGAATTGGAACAGGTCAATTTACATTCCAATCCCAAAGAAAGGCAATGCCAAAGAATGTTCAAAGCACTGTACAGTTGGGCTCATTTCACATGCTAGCAAAGTTATGCTCAAAATACTATGAGCTAGCTTCAGCAGTATGTGAACTGAGAAGTACAAGCTGGGTTTTGAAGAGGCAGAGGAACTAGAGATCAAATTGCTAACATTTGCTGGATCATGGAAAAAGCAAGGGAGTTACAGAAAAACATCTATTTCTGCTTCATTGATTACTTAAAGCCTTTGATTGTGTGCATCACAACAAACTATGACAAATTCTTAAAAAGATGGGAGTTCCAGACCACCTTACCTATCTCCTGAGAAACCTATATGCAGGTCAAGAATCAACAGTTAGAAATGGCCATGGAACAATGGATTGGTTCAAAATTGGGAAAGGAGTACAACAAGGCTGTATATTGCCCCCTTGCTTATTTATATGTGGAATACATCATGTGAAATTCCAGGATGAATTAATCACCAGTTGGAATTAGGATTGCTGGGAGAAATATCAACAACCTCAGATATGCAGAGGATACCACTCTAATGGCAGAAAGTGAAGAGGAGCTAAAGAGCCTCTTGATGAGGGTGAAAGGGGAGAGTGAAAAAGCTGGCGTGAAACTCAGCATTAAAAAAATTAAGACCATGGCAACTGGTCCCATCACTTCCTGGCAAGTAGAAGGGGAAGAAATGGAAGCAGTTTGATAAACTTTATTAAGGTATAATTCTTCTAGTAAAAGCTAGGTTTTTTTCCCCTGGATGTCCAGCCTGAGAAAGAAGTTTGTATCACAATGAATATATTGGTTCCTCTCTGTTTTTGGCTTCAGTTTCCCTCACATTCCTCAACAAATGACTTTTGAGGAATGCAGTTCTTGACAGAATAAAGGTTATCCATTTCTATCCCAATGATGCTTTTGGGTTTCTATATTATGGCCGTATTTTCACAATAGTTCAATCAAGTCAATTATGTATACAGTAGCCGTTTTCACACAATTAGGTAACCTCAGTTAGGGTTCTTGTTTAAATAGCTTAGCATATTTTTAGGTATCCCATTTGTTTGGTATCTTATGGGTCAAAATATTGCAAGCAAGACAATGGGTAAATTCATTAACCAGAGTGAAGATAGAGAAGATATTCCAGAATGAGGTGTTGCAGGCATCTTCTGGGTTTTTTAACTGAAATAAGGAGTTCCGTAGATAGAGTTCTTCATTTCTATGCCAAAGCAAATAGAGCCAGATGAATACCTCCTGGTCATACTTTTATTAATAGCATGCCAAGTCTCTTTTTAGGAAAATGGCAAGCAAAGAAGCAGAATGTTCAGAGTGGATTGGGTAACTGATTTCTTCCTCCTCTTCCCAGTGACATTACCTGCCTTCTCAGTGTCTTCTTTATCACTGTCGCTACCCTATGCCTCACATAGGCCTTGAAATTTGGATTACCCTTAGTCTGATGTCCCTCTACAAGACATCTAAAATTTGGCTTTTCCCTCAGACAAAAGAAAAGGCTTTTCCTTTTCAGACAAGCCAGAAAGTTAACTTCCATTTTTAGGAGATTAATGATTTGGATATGTGCACTGTCACAGGGATGATGTTTTCATCTAATGTCTGTGTCTATTTTTAACTTGTTTTTTGCTGCCCAGAGACATATAAGGTTTGAGTGAGTAATCTTACAAATTGAATCAATCAATTGATCACTCAGCAAATCAGTTTAGCTTCACGGGTAGAATTGCTTCAAACCATCAGCAATTTTTCACAGTGCTTTACCCTAAAAGCCAATGCGTGAAGGTGTTTCTAAAATATGACTTATTTATTCACTTGGTGTTATGAAGCCATCTTCGCCTGTCCAAAAGCAGGTAGACTTCACATGGCCAGAGTAGAGTCCTGCCTGCAGGCACTTCATCTAAAGGACTCACATGTATCATTGACAGGATGAACTGATCAATTGGACCAGATTAGGTCTGAGACTAATCTGAATTGTATTCTATAGCTTCTGAACCAGAGTAAGTTTCCAGATGTTATTTTCCACAGCTTTGAGCTGGTTTTGCTAATCTCCATTCAATTTCTTAGACTGGAAAAACAATATGGGATCCAGGATTCAGGTTTTGCCTCTAAGTGCAGTATCCAACTTATAACTTTTAGGAGAGCATAAACAGCTGCTAGTTTTTTAGAGGAAGATGGCATTTACCTACCCATATTATGGGGAGTAGTGGTATGTTCCCTGCAATATATTAATTTTTTTTTTGGTTCTAAGTCAGAATTGAGTCCACAGTCTCTTATTGCCTCCTTATATATAATCAATATTTGATATTAGAATAACCATAGAGTGTGCTAGATACTCAGATTTGACAAAAAGCAAGGAGAAGGAGGAGGAGGGAGGAGGAGAGAAGAGAAGAGAAGAGATAGCCTCTACTTGCTAGCTTGTTGGAAGAAGAAAATGTGAAGATTAGTGTTTAGTGGGTTAACCTGAAACTAGAAGGCCAACTGCAGCATTACTGATAAGCCATTAGAGAACAGCATCCTCTTTAGTGTTAGCTGCTAAAGACAATCTCATTTTGTTTTCTAAAGGATTATCTGAAATCACACCAGAATTGAGGCTTGCTGGCAACATGGATGTCCACTCAAGTAGACTTGCAGAAACTAGCTGAGGAATTGTCGTACACTCCTGATGAAGATCGTTGTTTTCTTCTGATGAACCAAAGGGCATCTTCTTTGCAGTGTGGGCAGTCTCCAGCTCTTATTTGGGAGAAATACCCTGAGAGGTCTTCCCATTTTAATTCTGTGTGCACTGTAACATTGACAAAAGATGCAAACACTCACACACAATTCTCACCTCATTTGCAGAGTTGTGTTCCTGTGTCCACTCTTGTCAGATGAAAGTGTGAGAGTAAAAGGTCCATAATGCTGGGGACTTCAAGCCAAAGTGATATTGTGAAATTCACCATGAATATTGGTCAAAAGAGAAACAAAAAGAGATTTGTTAAAATTAGAGCCAGCTTGTTCCTGTTCCTTCCAAAAATAAAGACACAAAGCAATCTTAATTATTATCAGCAGAAAGCTTAGAACAACCACTTATGAAATTTTTGTGTAATGACCCAAGGTTTTTTTTTAACCTGTAACTTTTTTCTGTGTACAGTATCATTTAATGGATTATGGTTTTTATATTGTTTTTGTATTATTTGCTGCCCAGAGTTAGGTACTAAAGATGCACAGCTGTATACATTTTCTAAATAAATTGATTAAACTGAGTGTTAGAAAGCGTGTCTAGATGCTACTGTATGAGTTACACTGAGGATTCATTTAACCAAGACACTGAACAGACTAATTGAATCGTGTTGAATGTTGAATGACTAAGTTACTTTATTTAGAAAGAGGGATATGTGAGGAAGTTGGTATTTAAATTTCTTTTAGTGCCAAGTTAGAATAGAGCTTAATAGTTCACTTCTTGTGGCATTGCCTCTTCATAAGTGAACCATGTATTGTAGCTGTCTTGGTAACATTGACTTGACTGAATAACCTTTCTCAATTGTCTTTCTTAGTTGTTGAAAATAGGGGGGGAAACATTGTTCTATGTCCTTTACTCAGAAACACAGCTGCTTCAATCAGTGATTATTCCTTATCCTTTCCCATCTGTATATTTGCAGGATATTTATGGGACTCATATATCTGGATTTTTGTTTATGCAGCTTCTGTAGATGAAAGGTTAGCCTGCAAGAACCAAGCAATGGAAAAAGATGAGCTAAGTTTTCAAATGACTTATGTGATAAAAAGGAATTTCAGAAAAACTGATTCTTTCCCCCTCCTCTTAAGCAAAGTAAAATAAAGCAAAGATGACCAACCACAGAAGGATACATGTTGCATCCAACTGTTCTTACAGTTCTGCACCCTCAATGATTATGCACTTTAAAAATGCAAGTAGCCCACATTGATTCTGCCCAACCAGTTCAGAAAAGACCCTCAAATTTGTGCACTAGGCAGTTCATGGGGAATTTTGGGAAAGAAAAATTAGAACCATTTCTAAAACAACTACTAGAGTGAATGTGGCTACAAAATATCCATATCACAGAAACAAATTGATAAGTTTAAAAATAAGGACTCAAGATATGAGAGTAGTTTATTAAATTTAAAATTATTATTATACATAAACATGTGAATCATAGTTGCCAGTTCTTTAGCCAGTGAGTTTTCATATCCATTTAGCCAGTTCTCATATCCAGTGAGTTCTTTCCAAGAACCTAGGATATTGTAATGCATCAGCATAGCATATGTGCAGATCCAAGCAATGTGGCTTTTTGTAACTGAAAGATGAAAATTTTGTCAGTTTTCTAAGTGCTATCCAAGACTTTTTAATATGGCACCCAGTGTGTCAATAACCACGGAAACTACCACAGCTGATTTATGCCATAATCTTTCAATTTCAATTATTCAGTTATTTCAGTCATTGTACTTGGTTGAACAGTCAGCCAAATGTTTAACTAGGATTTGGTATTTTTATCCATCCATCAAAGCCTTCCCAATGATAGACAGATTTTATTTTTAAGTTATTATTACTATTCTTATTTAAATTGATTTACTGCCCATTCCTAGTGACTCTGAGTCACTTCTGTGAAATCACATCAATGGAAAGACCATCTCAAAGCATTTGGGATTCCAAACACATTCTTCACAAAGTGATCATATACTCCATTATGTACAGAAGAAGAATATGGCCATGTCCATATATACCAGATCCAGAATCCTCTTTCCAGACATAGTTTTTTTTCCTCTCCCTGTTAGATCATAAACTTGGAAGGAGCTTTCAAAGCCAAACCTTACTCTATGCACATTCCTAATAAAAGCATGCATAGGACATGACTGTTTTGTGAAGGGGAGTCCACAATTTCTTTGAATAATTAATTTCAAAGAACTGCATCCTCTCATCCTATGTTCACTTTATTCCCTATAGTTCTCAGAATTTAGTTGGTTCCCTGTTCTTCCACCAACATCTATGCTTTCCTAATTGATCTTGATTTTTTTACTTCCCAGTGTTTTCCTGCAAGTACAGAGTCTGCTTTTCGTTTCTTTTCTCTTTTCTCTTTCTTCCTGCCTTTTTCTTTAACTTTAGCATTTCAAAGCATGCTGCAGAGTAGAATTAGGCAGAAGAAATGAAAAATAATAATGGCTATCTTTTAGATTAATATTAGAAAGACCCAAGATTAAATCCATCTTCAACTGTGAAAGTTCATCAAGGGATACTGGGTTACTTATCTCTTTGCCCACTCACATTATAGGCTTGTTGCTATGGAGGAAAGTCAGAGAAGAGTATGTTTTTCATTCCATCTTGAACTCCTGGGAAAATATAATTCCAAGAAATATGTAAATTCCCCAACAATTTCATAAGGGCAGATTTTTTTCCCTTGTCAGTAATGATAGTATTATCACAGAAAAAGCCCAGTAGAAATAGTCTCTAATAATACTTGGGATGAGCCCAGGAATAGGAAGTCAAGCAAGATGCAGAATACTGGAATGGGGAGTTATATAATGAAAGATAGGACATTCACATACACATTTTGGTCACTTCATAACTAAATAATTGCAAGAACATCGCATCTATCCTTGAGGATTGCTGCAAATCCTCTTCTTCTTGAAATAATTTGTTGAAAACAGATTTTCTTCCATCATAAAAATGCAGACCATTTTTCTGTGTAGCATCTAGAAACCCATCTCCTATTTCATTGCAATCCTCTGGTACATTGACTTTAAAACCATAAACAAAGGCAAACTTGATACTAGAGCAGAAAGGTCAAGACTGAACACTGACAAATTGAAAGTCAGTAAATTGAAATGGACTAGAATGAGTCACTTCATATTAGGAGAGCACCAGCTCTACTGCAGGCAAGAAAATCAAGGAAGAAATTACATAGGCATCCTTACTGACAAAAATTCATCAAAGTCAATGCTTGAATACAACTTCAGCAAAATAACAAAATGATCTCAGTTCAAATCTTAAGCAAGCTAATAAAATACAATGTGGATCCAAGTCTATACTTTGGCTACAGATGCAGAGGAAGTGCATACCGATCTTTTTTACAATGATTTGCAACACATTGACACAATTTCAAAAAGGTTGTACTGATCATAGAAGACTGGAATGCTAAAATTGGAAATAAGCTCCTGGAATAATGGGAAAAATTGGCTTCATTATATGAAAGTAAACGGGAAGAAAATTTGTAGTGAGAAAATTTAGTATCTATACCAAATAACATCTTCCACCAATCTAAAATACAACCCTATATATATGGTATCACTTGATGGATAACACTGAAATCTAATTTATATATTCTTCAAGCAAATATAGAAAAGCTCTGGTCAGCCTGCAAAACCAATACCCCATATTAAGTGAAGTTCAAATCACAAACCCTTTTTTGCAAAGTTACAATTTAAGAAAGCAAAATACTCAGACAAGCAATGTCTGGCTTTATATTCCATATGATTGTGCAGTGAAGGACAAGACTGGATTAAATAGATTAGATCTGACAGAATGCTTGAAGAACTCTTGACTGAAATTATGAACTCATTAAAGGTGAAACAAAAACATCTCAAAATGCAAAAAGTAAAAGAAGATGAAATTGCTTTCTGCTGATAAATTAAAAATAGCAGTAAAGAAATTCAGAAAACAAAAGGCAAGAGGTGCAGGGGAAAAATGCAAAGTTAAGAGCAGTTCTGGAGAAGAGTAGAAAGAGACAAGAAGTTATATCTATCTATCAGTATATCTATCTATCTATCTATATCTCACCTTATTATTTTTATAAACAACTTAAGGCAGCAAACATATCAAATACTCCTTCATTCTCCTATTTGCTCTACAACAAACCTATGAGGTGAATTGGGCTGAGAAAGAGTGACTGGCCCAAGGTCACCCAGCTGGCTTTCATGGCTAAGGCAGGACTAGAACTCCTAGCCTCCCAGTTTCTAGTCTGGTGCCTTAACCACTAGACCACAGGTTCTTAATCTGAGATCCATAGACCCCTAAGTAGTCCATGAATGGGTTTCAGGGGATCTGTGAGGGTCAGATAAAAAATAAATTTACATTCACTTTACAGCTCTCCCCCTTGTCCCAAGCAATGGGGAGGGGATCCATAGCTTTCATCAAATTCTTAAACAGGTCCGTGACTCAAAAAAGGTTAAGAACTGTTGCACTAGGCTAAACTGGCTCTCTAAATAAGCAATGCAAGAAAAGAAAAAAAATGATCATAATTATAAACAAAAGAGATTTATTTAATAAAATTATAGAAATGTGAAAAAAAATCTGCAAAGGTGGCAAGATAAAAATCAAAGAAGGTAAAGATTTACTCAAAAAAGGAAAAGGAAATATTAAAAAATGGTGCAAATGTATGGATAAACTGACTAAAACTCTTTATATCAGTGATACATATAAAATGTTGTAACTGAATTAGAACTGGACGTTCTGGAAAATGAACTTTAATGGGCCCTGGAAAATATTACTAAATTTGCAACTGTAGTGTTGATGAAATACCAGTATAATTGTTTAAAATCTTGCAAAGATTATGTAATTAAAATGCTACATACAACATGGCACTGGTCAGGAGACCAGAAAAGATAAATGTATGTTCAAATACCCCAAAAAGATAGCACTAAGCAATGTTTAAGCCATCAAACTTTTGCACTTATCTTACATGATTAAAATTTTCTTCAATGTAATCCATTTTTGCTTGATTCACTATATAGGTTTTTGCTTTATAAAGCAAGAGGGCATGGTAGTCTAGCAGTTAAGATGCTGGGCTTGTTGGCTAGAAGGTCAGCAGCCTAAGTTTGAGACCCAGGTGCTACATCATGGGGTGAACTCCTATTATTCACCCCAACTCCTGCCAACCTAACAGTTCTAAAGCTTGCAAAATGCAAGCAAATAGGTACTGCTATTTTTTAATTTTTTTTCTAATCTTTAAGAACATGAGTGAACAGGGCCACCGCACTGAAGAATTTATATATTGACCAAGAAGTCAGAATAGAACATGGAGAAACTAAGTGGTTCAGAATTGGAAAAATATGATACCAAAGTTGTATGTCTTCTTATTTATTAAATTTATAGGTTAAATGATAGATTATGTAATGTGTATGCAAAATTCATCCTAAAAAAATTGGAAACAAAACTGCTGTGAGAAACACAAACAAGTTCAGAAGGTGAAAAAAGAGAGTGCAAAGGCCAGTCTACTGCACAACTTTTTAAAAAAAGATTGTGTCAGCAGGCAAAGCCTACCGAAGGTGAATAGGCAGAGAAGAAATTGAAGGCTCAAAAATTCACTAAATGATTGTAGCCATGAACATTGAATTGAGGATCTGAAAACCTCATCTTTGAAGGAACAATTAAAGGGTTTAGTTAATATTGGCCTATAGAAGGGATGATGGATAGCAAACATCTAAAGGACTGCCACACCAGAGGAGAAAGAATATCTTCTCTGTTGCCCAGGGGGCTGGACCAGAAACATCTGGTTAAAACCACAAGGAAGAACTTCATGGCTGAGTGAGCTGTCATTTGGTACTTGAGAGAAAGAATATGACAGATCTTGCTTATTATTAAAACTATTAATATTAAACATATATTAAAGAGCAGACACATCAGACTGACAACAATGTTACATCCTATTGAGACCATGGTTGTGGGGCTGAATGATAGATGATGTGGTGCTGCAGATTATGACTGAGAATAGCTTGAACTGCAAGAACAAACCAGTAAATACTGTTAAAATAGAAAGAGCCACAGAAGTACGAAGAATGAAATTAAAGTTTCAATAGTTTAATCAAAGTAAAATTTAATAATAAGAAAACAAGAATAATTCAAAAGGGCCCTGTTGCTTGGAAACAATAACAGGCAATTGTAAAAAAGCTGTGAGAGCAAAATCACTAATAGCAATTACACAGCTGAGCAACAACTAAAAGCGAGAACTTGTAGCTGCTGACAGGAATGCCTGGGACGGTCTGGCATGTAGAGATCATGAGCACTGAAGATTATTAGCACCATTATTTTACAGTATTCTTATTGAAAGTCTTCCAACTATGTAAGTTTCATTCATCAATAATGGTAATAGGCAACTTATGGTGACCATAAGTCACCAAATATGGTAGGGAGGGGCATGCTGATGGCTGTAAGGGCCACAGGTTACTCATCCAGGATACTAATTTAATCCATAGGACTCAAAAATTCCTACCACAGGCAATGTTTCCTAGCCTTGTGAAGCGGGAACTTACAGAGAGGCTTAATAGCAACAAAGAGCTGTATCTTCAGAGGGAAAAGGCATAGGGTTCTTGGGATTGTTAATTGCAAAAAGAACTGTATCATAATTTTGCAATGTGAAAAACAGTTTTTGAAACTGCATTCCATTACCTTCCACCTATGGATTCTTTCATTCCTCTCCCAACAGTCAGCATTCCAAAGCCACTGAGCACACTTAATCCTCTTTGAGATATTTCTTCTTTTTTGTGGGGGGTGTTGGGGGAGATATCCTACTGTTTTATTCTTTTGGTTATAGAATAGTAGTACTCAGATCCTCAGTCTGGAAATAACAATAGACTCTTAAAATGATATGTCTCCCCTTGCAAACTAGGGAGAGATGTCTTTTGATAGAACAAATCATTTTTTTTTAAAGCAAAAAACCTCTTTCAGCTAAAGTTAACATGGTATGAGTGGATGGATTGCCAATTGAGTTTTTCAACTGTCCATATTCTTGTATGTTTTTTGCAGGCGGCAAAAGCAATAGGAAAAAGGATTTTTAGACATGGAAAGTCAGACATTGTTTTAGCTTTTCTGCGTTCAGTTACAATTTTTCAGGACTTTCATATATGTATGTAGTGTGGCATATATGAAACACAGAAGCATCCCAATCCATGCAGATATAATGATAAAGAAGCAGAAAGCTCAATTCCTTGTCTGGCTCTTGAAAAACAGAAAACAGTCTTTGTCTAGTGTCTTCTCTGTATTTTAATTTAGAAAGCTAAGTATAGTTAAGGAACATGCATGTTCCCAAATTTATTTACAAGTAGTGAAAGAAAAAAAAATGTTTTTCTCTAAACAATTTACTTTTTGAAATGGGAGGGGCATTTTCTGGAGGAAACGTCTTGAATTTAGAGTTGTTTTCCAAGGTAATAAAAGCCAGCGTTTAGAAAAAAAAATCCTTAAAATGAAAAGCATCTTAAACCAGCAATATTGCCGTTTGTTAAAAAAAAACTTCAGATTAAAGGCAACATAAGATAGTGGGAAAAGTGAACTAAAGGAAATCTCAGCTCCAAAGCAACAAAAGAAAAACTGGAAGAACAAAACTCTGCAACCTAAAACTATACATGATTTGAAAGAAAGGAAAAAAACTTAAAACAACCTCTAAATCTAAAGACTCTAAAAAACTGAAGCAATCTCTAAATCTAAAGACTCTTGAAAAAAACTGAAGCTCAGAAATTCTTAGCACAACTTTTCTCAGACCTGAACATGACCGCAGTATAGTAAATTGTTGACCTCAATTTACCATAGAGTAAACTGTTGTCCTCATTTACCAATTTTACAAAGTCTGGGTGACACCTATCGTCCATACACTTAGGCTTGAAAACACAGAAGGTAAAATATGTGGATTACATTTTTTGTCCAGAAGGTAAAAAAAAAAATTGATTACATTCGAGGTGCAAATCATTCAGCAAAATGTCCAATATACTGTACAGCACTTCCATGCAATATTTGACTTTAAAATTTGTTAAAGCCAGTGGCTTCTGAGTCAAACCCTCCATTAAATGAAGCTGGCTTCCAAACTCCTTGAGTAAATATGACTTCATCCTTCCTTGCTGAACTCAATGCCCTGGACAAGAAGTTATATAATGAGGCACAATTCAATTGCCAGCTCATTCCCTGGTCTCTATTATGCAAAATGGCAGCTTTGTTCAGGCCCCACTGCAAATGCCTTCTTTGGGCCCTCGTTGACTTCAGCATCCAGCCTTTCACACAACAACTGTCTGTGACTGCAGCAGATGCCTGTGAACTACAATTTAACATTTCCCACAGTGCTTCAGAGCCAGTTTGGCTGGATGTTCTAGAACATTGTGGGGGCATTTTAAAGACATCATACAGCTAGTAGACATTGCATTGGTACTCATGCTCTAGTAATTGCCCAACAATGATAATTAGTGGATTCTTTCCTCCTTTTTCTGGGCTCAGATCCAGCAATACAGAGCAGAATACAGTTTGGCACATGGGAGATAATTTCCTCTTTTACACAGACAAGTATCTGCTCCTCGATGAAAAAAAATATGAATTTAGAATCATAAAATGAGATGGATAATCAGGGAAGGGATGAAGATCATTCAAAGAGCAGCATGAAAGAATTAGTGCTCTTTGGGGGAGAAGTAGAGGGAAGGGATCCAGCAAGATATTAAATCCTTTAATGTTCTGGATCAGCCGCTCCCAATTTAATCATCTCCAGTTATTCTGGAATTATAGCTTTCATAATTCTCTCCCAAGATGGTCATGTACTGTAGGTGTATAACTCCATACATCTGCATTGGAAATGTAGGAATCAATTTTAGATGAATCTCCAAGAGGCATTGGAGCTTTTCAAAACTCTAGAGGGCAAAGATGTGATGAATCATTAGCATCTGGAGAAAAGGCAAACTGGTTAGAGGCAATAGAATGGCTGACTTCAAATGTTATACGAAATAGAGCAGGGTTTTTCCCTTTTGATCCAGAAGATAAGATCAGCCAATCCAAATTATAAGAAAATTGATATCTACTAGAATTTCTTTATTATTTATTTATTAAACTTGTACGCTGCCAGTCTCACAGAAAGCAGCTCCTGGCAGCTTAGTCCATAAAGAGTAAAAACAATTAATAATAATTTGGAGAACAGGAGCCAAAGCAGAAAAGGGTCTTTTCTTGGACCCTGCCAGCCGGAACAATTATTCAGATGGCCAAAGCAGTCAATGCCTTTTTATAACAATGTAACACTCTATTTGTCAGAGGCTTTAAAATATTGATAAAAATTCTCTAATAGTTTGTTTTCTGCTTCATTAACAGACTGTACTAGATTACATTTGAGGCACTTTTCAAATCTACGATGATACGATTCTAGGTTGTAAGTAATCGGGGCGGTGCCTAATGCCTTCTGTAAAATACAAGGAAAAGTTAAAGACAAAGGTTTCCCCTGCCATTTGTGTCCGATTCTAGGGACGGTGTTCATCTCCAATTCACAGCTGAGGGAGCCAGCATTGTCCGCATACCTCTCCATGGTCATGTGGCCGGCATGACTATATGCCAAGGCACATGGATCGCTGTTACCTTTCCCACCAAATTAGGGGGTACCTATTTATCTACTTGCATTTTTACATGCTTTTGAACGGCTGGGTTGGCAGAAGCTGGAAAAAGTATTGGGAGCTTGCCTCATTGCACAGCAGCATTTGGGTCTTGAACTGCCGACCTTCCAACCAACAAGCCCAGCATCTCACCACTCAGCCACCATTCCCCTGGTCGTCTTCGTCTGATTATTACAATTGGAACCAGAATTTCCATTGCTAAGCAAGATGGTTGTTAAGTGAGTCACATCCCATTCTATGACCTTTTTTGTGAAGCTTGTTAAGTGACTCACTGCAGTTGTTAAATGAATTGCATGGTCATTAAGCAAACCAGGCTTCCCTCATTGTCTTTGCTTGTCAGAAGCTGGGAAGTTCTCAAATGGCAATCATGTGATCCTGGGACACTGCAGCAGTTGTAAATACATGCTAGTTGCCAAGCACCTGGGGATACTGTGACAGTCGTAAGTATGAGGACCAGCCACAAGTCACTTTTTTCAGTGCCATTATAATTTTCAATGAAATAAATGTTTCTAAGTTGAGAACTACCTGTAATGATAGATGGCACTCTAGTGCTGAAGATTTCTGTGTTAATTCATTTGCTGCCAAGCAAGGATATGCTTTGTGTCAAAAATTAAAGGACTTAATTTCAAAAATGATTATTGTAAAAGTTGAAGACAGTCTGGAAGGTCTATTCATCATTCCTCTAGCCTCTGTCTCTCAGTCCCAGATGCAAACAATCTAGCTACTGTTGTTTGCTGGTAAAGAAAGGCATTTTGTGCATACTTCAAGATTTTTCTTGCCACTCACGTTGACACATTCCAGAATCCTGGCTCAACAAGTTGGGGGGCTCAGTTCTGGCTCAGGAGGAGTCCAAAGATTTATTTGCTTTTCTGGGGGAGGGTAGAAACCACTTTTCTGCACATCTTGTTTTAGGCAATCTAAAAAAGCAGTGTGTCAGCAGCAGCAATTAACCCTCTTCTCTTCCTTTCTGAAAACAGATGACATCTCCTCCTGCTCTCTGCTCTGAGTGATACCTCCCCCAAAGTGATTACATCCTACTATCTCCTTTTGCAGACATAACTAGAGCAAAGGAGATGAAGGCAAGCCCCATCCTGAAAAAAAGCATGCCTGGAGGACAGAAATGTTACTGGACTGGGTGAGGAAAAGAATGATAATAAAATTTGGAGAATTTTAGTTCATGTGCAAAGAGGAAGAAATGGGCAAGTCAAAACATCTCTGCACAGGCAAAGAAGGAGTTTGTGTAAGCTCCCCAGAAGATATATGTAATTCAGCAATTATGGCTGTCCTTTTTCAAGCTCAAATGTATGCCTTGTTTTCCTGAGAGAACCAAGTTTTACTGTATTTATTATCTCTAATAGAAATAATATCTACCTTCATTTTGTAAAAAGCCAGATATTTTGCATTAATCTAGTACATGTGCGTTTCTAGATCTCTCCATCCTGCTTTTCCCCAAAGAAGGAATGTACACATAAAAATAGCTTGACTGAATCATATCCAAAGTCTATCCTATTCCAGTTCCAGCTGCATGAAGGAAGAGTCAGAAGAGTTGTCCCTGTCTTTCATTTTGACTCCTACTAAATGGTAATTAAGGTGTGCTGCCTGTGATTCAAACAATAGTAAACAAACAAACAAACAAACAAAAAACAATAGCCACTGATAGCCTGACTCTCAATGAATCTACCTAGTTCTCCTTTAACATTTATTTGTGTTGCCCATGCCACTTCTACCAATAGTGAATATGGAGAACTAAGTTAGCTTAGCTATGAAAAAAAATACTGTACTTCCTTTTAACGGTTCTAGACTGTCTGACATTTTTCTTACAATGGAGAATCATCTGACTATGAATGAAAAGGGACAGAACATGATGGCCTTATTGTGAGCACAATTTTCAGTGTACATTTTGCACTCCATGCATGATTTTATAAACATCTATTTTGCCTCTTCCTACTTGCTTTCACTCTGAACTGGAAAACCCATCCTTGCCTTTCCTTAAAAGGAGCATCTCAAGGACCCTTATCAATTTGTTATATTTTTTCAGCAATTAAGGAACCCTTTTATTTGTATTCTCTTTTCTCACATTTTAAACTAATATTTACAGGAAATTTGAATATTAGATAACCCACACATGTACCAATAGGACAATGTTTCTCAAACTTTCTGTGGTTATAATCATTAAATAAGCATTTGGAGATGCTTGTCCTCCCAGTTAAAAAATACCTCTTCTCTATACAGTATTTTTGTTTCTAAGTGCATGAGAGTAAATATGATAATGGGAAAATATGATGATGATTATGGATGATGCAATTTTATATACTTTCCATCTCTATTTTTAAAAGCCTTTTAAAACTAAATTTTAGTTTTAAAATTAAAACTCTTTGATGGAGAAAGGCAGTTCAGAAATGTGAAAAATAAATAAAAATTAAGTTTGTAATTAAAAACATTAATCCCAGATTAAGTATTTGGATGGATTTCTTTAATATACCCCAAAATGAGGCACCACCTTTCTGTGGTTGGGGGAACTTGTCTGCTCTGAAGAAGATGAGAGCTCTGCCAGAGGTTCAACCATACTGGACAGGTCTCATCAGAGGAGCCAGACGAAGAG
>JANHZU010002601.1:321874-336391 GCA_032468055.1 Acrochordus granulatus | reverse complement strand
TGTAGATGTTAGCTGCCCATTTTAAATCTTGGGAGATTATAGAGCTAGAAATTTGAAGGACTGTATTATTGATACTGTGTTGCTGAGTATGGTAAGGGGGAGATAAAATAGTAGGACTTTTTCTAAAATCCATTGTCATTTCTACAATTTTGAGGGTATTTAGCTCTAAGTTGTTTCAACTGCACCACAGGGCCAGTTGCTCACCTTCCCATCTCATCTTTAATGAGTTCACTGATTGTTGTGTCATCTGGAAACTTCAGAATTTTGACAGAGGGGTCGTTAGAGATGCAGTCATTGTTGTAGAGGAAGAAAAATAGTGGAGAAAGCACATATCCTTAGGAGCACAACTGCTGATTATCTGACTACTGGATGTAATTTTCCCTAACCTCACCTATAGCTTCCTATCTATCAAAAAGCTCATTATCCACTTACAGATACAGGCAGGTAGAGTGAGCTGGATCAGTTTGTAGTAAACAATATCTGAGGTGATGGCGCATTAAACATTAGCTGAAGTCCACAAAAAGGACCCATGCACAGGTCCTTGGGCAGTCAAGATGTTGCAGGATATAATGCATTGACATATTGGCAGCAGTATCTGCTGACCTGTTTACCTGATAGGCAAACTGAAGAAGATCCAACAGGGGATCTATGATGGTTTTCAGATGGGTCAGCTCCAGCCTTTCAAAGGTCTTCATGACTACTGATGTTAATGCAACAGTTCCATAGTCATTTAACCTTCTGATGGAGGCTTTCTTGGGAATGGGGATGATGATAGAAAATTTAAAGCATGAAGGGATATAACACAGCTCTAGTGATCTATTGAAGATCTGTGTGAAGATAGGGGCCAACTGTGCTGTACAGCTTTCAGGCAGGAAAGGGTCATGCCATCTGGGCCAGGTGCTCTCCTGATTGTTTGTTTTTGAAAGGGACTTTATACTTCTTTTTTTAGAATCACAAGAGGTAGGAGCTCAAGAGGGGAGGAGAGTTGAGAAGGATGGGTGGTGGTGTGGTGGATGAAATTGTAGAGGAAATATTTTTTTTGTTAATGTAATTACAGTGGGGTTGTTAAAATTAGATAATGGTGGTTGTTTTCCAAACCTGCATTAGAATACATTCAGATCCTTTGCTAGGTAATGGCTTTCCTCAACAGAGGGTGAAGGACTCCTGTAGCCAGTGATGTTCTGTAGGCCTCTCCACACATAGTATGAATCTATGCCTTTTATTACTATTGTTATAACTACTGTGGGATCCCCCACCGTCTTCATCATCATCATCCTCAGAAGCCTGATCCAGTGAACTCTTATTAAGCCCCTTTAACTTAATTGGAAGAATTTGCTATGCATTTACATATTTTTCAGTGGAATCAATATGGTTTTTAAAACTCTGCCAAACTGAATGATCCCCAATGTATTAACTGGTCTCTCAATCCTATCCAATTAAAAAACATTTTTTAATGCCTTCATATGAGCTCAGGGCTTTGTGATTACCAGATACAACCATGTGGCAGTATGGGACGCGTTTGTCTTTGTTTTCTTCTAAGATGTTTTTGTACTTTCCAGCCTACCCTTACCAAGTTCCAGCTTTGGTATTCCCTTTCAAATATCAAGACCAATTACTCCTACTTAGTTTCCAAGCCAAGGCAAGGGCTGTCTAGGACAGTGTTTCTCAACCTTGGCAGCTTCTCCATGCTGGCTGGGGAATTTTGGGAGTTGAAGTCCACGCATCTTAGAATTGCCATGGCTGGGGAAACTGACGTAGGGTGCTTCCACTTGTTGAGATTAAGATCCTTGTTTACATAAGCCTCAAGTAATGTAACGGATGATGCGGTGTTCCTCATTTGTAAAGCAATAAAGGATTGCAGAAACCGGTAGATGGTGCTGTTTCACCAAACAAAAGAGAAAGGCGGTGGAAAGACGCAGTGACCTCTATGCGCTTGTACACATGTGTCCTGTGTAGATCCACCATCTCCACCAGCCTGGCACCAACTACTCGGTAGATGTTTCGAACTCCAACTTCCATCCACTGTACTGTTTTGTCTGGGCATGGCAGAAGTGTCTTCCAACACATTGCAAAAAACTAGTTTGGAAACGCTGGTGGCTGCCAGGGCTATTTCACTACTAGTGGATTACAGCATTTTCTAGTAACATTGCTATAGCAATATAAGGCTTGTCCTCATCATCCTTTTCTTGGCACAAAGATATTAACAGCCTAAATATGGGGTGGCATGGGAGTTTAAAAAACAACAACAGTGAGCCTTGGCAGCTGTGAAAAAAAGCAGGGTCTGCTGTTATTACGATGAGGCTCGTGTTGAACAGAAAAAGCACTTAAAAGTAAAAGAAAAGAGGGACTGAAAGAAGTACGCGTGACAGTGATATACAGGAGCAATCTTTTAAATATGTGGAGCAACAGTTCTTCCCTGGGCCATCTGAGCAAGAGCAGTTTTTAGCATTCTGAGCCATTGCCTGCCTCCAGGGCAGTGTGTGTTTCTCAGTTTGGCAAGGTTGGCTGGTTAGGGAGCTCTGGGAGTTGAAGTCCATCCCTCTTAAGGTTGCTAAGGCTGAGAACCACTGCTGTAAGGAGTGCATTGCTGGGAGAGGGTGCTAATTTTTTTTCTGTAGCTTTTAGCCACATCTGACCCATTTTTTTTTAATACAGACATTCTTTTACTGGCTTCTTCTACCAAGCTTAATTTATTCTGTTTTTGGAGTATTACCCCACTTAGGACAGGCAGTCTCCGAGACCCATGAGTATAATTTCTTTCCGACATTATAATCTAAAAAAAAAAAGACGAATGAAGCACACAGGGATAAAGCAGCGCATGGATGAGAAGGGGAGTGAGTGAGGGTGGATAAGGTAATAAGAATTTATTTCTGGATTCCCAAAAAATTGGGAACCTCCTGCGGATGACCTGAAACCATGGCTATCTTCCTAGTGTCATCCAAGTAAGCCCAGTCTCCTTACACTTGGTGCCCTTCAGTGTTACAAGTATAGAACAAGAACTCAAAATTTAGCAAAGTCAGTAGTTCAAAACTGCTATTTCATCTACAAACTATACATCAAGAAAAAAATACATAAGGCCTTAAAGGTTTTAGCAATGAGTAGAGTTAAAAGGTTACAAACTTGAAGTACCAGAAAAGATGAAAAAAAGCAAAGAAAAAAAAAAGATGGAACCAGTTCCCTTCCTCATAGTATTATGATACCCTTCCCTTCAAGTAGTTAAACTGTAATTCCCAGAATTACCAACAATGTGGCATGGTTTTCTGGGAATTGCAGTCTCGACATATCTGGAGGACACTAGCTTATGGAAACCAGCTTTACAGGCAGAAGTTGTAATACTATATATTGCTCAGCAGATGGCAAACATTCATCATACTACTCTGAATCTTTTCTTTAGACTTGAAGGTATCACAGAAATAATATTCATGTCACTTAATAATATAAAGATTTTTTTAACTCTTTTTAATTGTTTTATTATTTGTTTTACTGTAAGCCACCAAGAGTCGTTTTTGAGTTCGGCAGCATATAAATCTAATAAATCAATAAAACTAAAGTTATCATGTAAACAATATGCATTTACATTTAATCTTTGTTTATTTCACCTTCTCACATTAGGTATGTTATGGTAGTAATAAATATTTTATTATGTGTCTAAAAGAGAGCAAACATAGGTTTCTTTAAAACATTAGGTAAGGAGAAGAAACAATGTTTAAACAAATATTACTGGATTTTCACTGTATATATTGCCAAACAAATCAATGTTAATTAATTGATTAATGTGAAAAGCACCCTTCTGCTAAAATAAAGGTGAATATACACTTCATTTTCAAGAGATTATTCAATGACCTTTATGGTCTTATAGGAAAAAAGATCTACCTTAATATAAATTGAATAGTCAGGGAATCATCTAACCTCTTTATTTAAACATTTCTCTAATGTGCCCTTCTAATGCACGTGTATCACTCATCTCTGGTAGTCAATACATGCTAAGAACATTTGTGCCACAAAGAAACATGCAGTCTCTTTGTTCTGAATCTAGCCAGGGAATCTTCCATGAATTATTGTTAACATGACAAGAAAAAAAAATATCCAGAAGAGCTAAGCATCAGAGCTGCTCCTACAATTAGGTTATAGCCCTTTCCTTTAGGCAGCCGATTTTGTGAATTGAAAAATGGCATCAAACTGCTAACCATCGGTTTATGAGAAGTATATTTTTATTCCTGAGAAGTGGTACCTGTAAGATTTTTTTTTGCTTCAAACATTAAGATCATTTGGTCAAACTACATCCCTTGTCTTTAGAAAAAGAGTATTTTTTTCCCCAGGAACAGAATCTCATTGAAGGGCATGTCTTGGTCCTGTGCTGGCTTTAGTTACATGGAAAAGTAGTATAGTTACATCATTAAATCTAAAGTCAAAATTATCCAATTGGATGGGATATGCTTCGACGATTAATTTAGTTTAAAATGTGGCGTCCTAGCCTGATGCCTTGCAGGAACAACCTGTTCGTTCTGATGATGGGATTTCAATATCTGGGCCCAAAATCTGTCTGTGGGAAATCACTGTTAGCTAATCCAAAAATGAATGAAGGGCCTTTGCTTGTTTTTGTTTTATTTTGCTCATTATCTTTAGAGTAAACTCCTGTTTAGTGACAAGAAGTTTTGTCAGCTGCAGTGAAAAACTCGCACTTCACTCCAAAACAATCCAGATCTCAAGATATTGGGATTCCAGTGTGATGGTCACAAATTGAGGATTTCAGAAATGATCTTGGACTAGATAAATTGATATGTTAGATTTCATTGGCTGCATTGTCTTTGGGAGTTGCTTTTATGTTAATGTAAAACTTGCTTGAAAAAGTAGATCCAACTGAGGAATTGTGAGGAAGAGTATGTTCAGACCATGCTTGCATTGCCTCTTGCATTATTTATATGCTCCAAACAGGGATACACTATTATATTGTTCTTTGTTAGAACATTTCTTCCTCATAGGCCATAATATGTGGAACATGGACTCAGTTTCTGAAAAGCTTCATGACTATGCAAAAATATTACATAGATTAGGAGTGGGAACCTGTGGCCTTAGAACAATGTGCAATATTTTATAAATTTATATGGTTCATATCCTTTTTTGAAAATGTCTTTGCGAGAGTATCAGTTCAGAGCCAAGAACAAAGAGACTCAAATGGAACATTCTTGAATTTCAGTGACTTTCTGGATTTTACTCCCATTACTTGATTTTACTTCCATTCTGGGTTTTACTCCCGTTACTTGCGCCAGATCCTGCCAGCCTCGCAGTTTGAAAGCACGTAAAAATGCAAGTAGATAAATAGGTACCACCTTCAGTAGGAAAGATAACAACATCTGTGCACCTTGGTGCATATTCATGCCAGCCGCATGACCACAGAAGTATCTTTGGGCATCGACGGCTCTTTGGCTAGGAAATGGAGATGAACACCACCCTCTAGAGTTGGCCACAACTGGCAGGGGAAACCTTTACTTTTTATAGCTGAAACGTCTATTAATTCTTTGGCAATGCTAGTTAGCAAAATCTATACATGCTGCACAACTGAGTGTGAGATTTCCAGACATTATCTTATATTTACCATACTTTTATGAATTATAGGCATACCACACCTTTTCTTCAAATAATTCAAGACAATTATTTTATTTATTTTTATCCTGTCTTTATTATTTTTTATAAACAACTCAAGGCTGTGCACATATTTAACACACCTTCCTCCTCCTATTTTCCCCGCAACAGCAACCCTGTGAGGTGAGCTGGGCTAAGAGAGAGTGTCTGGCCCAAGGTCACCCAGCCAGCTTTCATGGCTGAGGTGGGATTAGAAGTTATGGCCTCCTGGTTGCTAGTCTGTTACCTTGACCACTTATTCTCCTTCCCTTGCTAATTTCATCCTACTATGAAGTAGATAAAGTTGAAACTCTGCAACCACTAATGTTGTTTCTTCTTTGTTGACTTCTCCACAATCCACATTGTACCATGGGATGCCCCACATTTCCCTTCTCAAACAACCAAATGACTGCCAATGTGTTTGCAGTGTAGCATATCTGGAAAGGGCTAAGAACTTTGAAGCAAATGCACCCCTCTTCATTTCTGGTTGATGTGATGGCAGCTGTAATTCAACATATCCTGAAATGATGTGGATAAAATGAGAAGGATAAAACTTTCTCTATGCATACATTGCTTTTTGCTCTCAAGAAAAAGTGGGTATAAATGCAATAAATTAATGAAATAAATAATTTTTAGGAAATTACAAATTGTGTTAAGAGAATGACACAAATTTAAAAACATGCTGAAAGAAAGGAAGCGGCATGATAATAAGCCCTTGGCTTAATTAATTCTCAACTGTGGAGTTCTTGGTCTTTGCTGAGCTTGGTTGTTTGCTTGCAGATGTTTCATTACCTAAATAATCAGGAAATCATCAGTAGTCCACAGTTTAACGCCAAGCTACATGTATTATTTTACTGTAATTCCATATTGTCTAGCTGACCATGATAACAATTTTACAGGATTTCAAAAAAAAATTGCCAATGTTACTTAGAGTTACAAGAAAATTATTTGAACTCCTTTGCCCACAAACAGCTTTCTACCATTGAATTATAATAATATTTTGTGTCATGTGGCCTCTCCTGAGAAATTTTCTCCATTGAAAATTTCTGCAGGTTTTAGATCCTGGAGTAATTTGCCATAAGATTATACTTTGAAGAATGGTGTCAGTCCTCTGAACACTACCTATATGTACAAGTGCTAACTAGATCAAATGGGACAATCTCAAAAATTTACCTTTGTTGGAATAAGCATTCAAACCTTAAATGTTTTACATTTTTAATGTAAATATATGATGATTATTAATGTATGTACGTTATTTATATAGATACTGATGAAAGAAGGAAAATTATTTCCACTTACAGATATTACAAGACTGGAGAGTTTTAGAAAACAGAATGGAATTTATAGAATTTGTTTTCAGATTTTCACACAAGCCTTTTCTACAAGGCTTCACACTGAGTTCTGAAAAAGGGCTCTTGGGAGGACACGATCACATTTCAAACTTTAAAAAAATGTAATTTGCCAATTCTACATGGGAATTGTTGAAAATGTAGTAACTGTCAAATCTGGCATATGTCCTCTCTATCCTATCTTTTCAAATTCTTAGCAATTGTCTTACTGTGATCATCCATAGTCTAAATTGCCTACATCCCAGAAATATTGTTAAAAAAACAATGCCAAGTTTCTACACGTAGCCCAACCATAAATTTCTAGTCACCGCCGAAATACATAGTAAGCAATGTCATCTTGTGCTATCTTCACACTATCAACACATGCTATCTTCTACATTTTTGTATATTTAAATTAAAAAAATAATAGAAACACAAGTGGGGAGTTTAGAAAATGGGAAGTTATGACCAACATAAAGAAGGATGACCATTTACTGCACAAAATCCTGCATCCTTTGTAATCCTCTGTATAACTTTACACCTTTGAAACTAGCAGTGAGAATAAAAACATAATACCAGAGATATTCACTCTTAAGACAGGCAGCTAAATAGCCATAGAAGTTAGGTATTTAGCGTTTTTTTTTTTAATTGGAAGGGCATAACTTTATGAGGTATTTATATTTCCACATTTTCACGGGGTTTCATGATTCTCATGCTATTTGCTTCTTCAAAGACAAATCACAGAGGCGTAATTTCAAAGATACCTGTCAGGACTGAGGAGTTTAGGGATTTAGATGATAGCATATAGGGAGGGCAAATTTAACCCTTTGCTGGGATCCTCCCCCCAGAATCTGCTCTTTGCACCGGGAAGAAATTCCCAATAATATTGGCATCAATTCTGCAAGATGGCTACTGATTACTAAAAGAATGTGGTTTATCAATCTCTGTTCAGCATGGGGATCTGAGGTTAGGCTATCCTCTTAGACTTCATATCTCTTTATCTCTAAAAAAACATAAGTCTGTCAAGAGCCCGGCAATTGAAATTGTGCTTTACAAAGCCAAGAACTTCTTATCATTGCTTTTTTCATACCTTTGTAATGAGATGTAGTTGCGAGACTTGGTATATCCTCTCAGAAAATATATAATGCCTGCTTATTTAAAAGATTCGATTTTTTTTAAAAAAAATTCATCTGGGTTTAAAAGCTGAATAAGAACATTCTTCAAATTGAGACATTTGTTCAGTTTTGAATTTGGATGAGATTTTACTGGACTGTTTCTCCCTCTATGCAAAAGCACAGAGACACACAAAAAGTTATTTATGAAAAGTTGCTCATATATCCCAAACCCCTGTAGCTTTATTATCTGTCTGTCTATCTAAGATTTATAAGGATTTGTTTATGTTATGCCAGAGTAATGCGATGATCACAAAAACATGGAAATCAGATCAGATCCAATCTCAGCCAAGAATTCCCTGATTGTGTTACTTCTTGATTTTGTTCCTTATATGTAAAACTGTGGTCTACCTCAGGAGGTGTTAAGAGATGGGGAGACATGTTTCCCAAGATCCCATTTAGAAAGTTAACTATGATGGAAGTCCCATAGAATCTAGTGAGGCACACTCCATCCTTCTCAATAGAACGTAGCAATAATTTAACTCTTTTTATTCTGTTTGCTTTTGCTGGGCGAGAGGAGTTAATGAAATTCTATAAAATGCTTCACAAAGGAATGATTGTTGCATAACAGTAATAGTGTTAAGGAGATGCAGAAGAATATGCAGAAATACCGAATTCAAATAAGCAACAAGAAACAATTATTTTACATGTTTTTTTAAAAGAAAGTAGTGCTTTATTTGGTGGTGTTTGCTTGTTTGTCTGTGTAATTTTAGAAACTCCAGCTAGAATAGAACAGGCAGGTCTTCTGCAAGTAGGCCACCCACAACTAGAAAATATTTGTCAGTTTCTAAATCTGAAATGCACCTTAATGTAGATGGACAAAATATGTTTCTTAGCATACCCACAACTGAATTTCCCCATTTATTTCCCCGTTTCAATGTATGCTCCCCCCTCATCTAACTAATCCTTTCTCTCCAAATAGAGAGGGGAGATCAAGAGAAACCCCTATTTCTGACATCTGGCTCCCTTCAAGGAGTTTCACATTCTCAGCAGAAGGAGAAAGATGTGCTTGCTGGGTGGTGAGGTGGGGGGGAATGCATTTATTTTCTAATCCATTTTTTAAAAAAAGTATAGAGAGATAGAAAGAGACAGAGAGAGGGGAGGGGAAGAGTATGTTTTGCCTGGAAGGCAATATTTCTGGAGCCAATCGGAATGTAGCATCCACCCTTCTCTGCTCCCTAATTAAAGGGTTTAAGCAAGCTGGCTGGGTTGGATTTCTTACACATTTTCCCTGGAGGACAGCAGCAGCAGTAGCAGCAAGAGCAGCAACAGCAACAATTACTGGAGCCATGGCTGAGTAAACCTACTCAACAGGAGGTGGTGGAGGTGGAGAGGATTTGCCCAAGTTAGTAGCAAGCTTTGCATATATTTGTTTTTTGGTTTCCTGAGTCAAGTAGTGGACCTTCCATTGGTGGGCCCTTCTCATCATGAGTGGATCCTTTGATAAGAAGATTACCAGCATTTTGACTGACATTTCCAGCTCGCTCAGTTGCCATGCAGCCACCAAGGACTCTCCTACGCTTCCTGAATCATCTATCACGGATCTGGGATACTACAGCACCCCACATACTCAACATGAATATTACCCTAGTCAGTCTTATACTCAACCTATGAATCACTATGCATACCACCCCCAATTTAACTTCAATGGGATTGGGGGGGCTGGGCCATACTCCCCTAAATCTGATTATCCATATAGCACCTCGTATAGGCAGTATGGATCTTTCCGGGATCAGCAGTTGCCCAGCCAAGAAACAGGTAAGAAAGTTTTGAATCAAAGTCCAGAATATGTGAGTTTGAGTGAATGACTGACCATATCATGCGATACAAGGATATTAAATGGCTTGGGATCCCTTAGACTGTAGGATCTGTTCTCCCCCACTCTGTTGAAGATATTTTAAACAATTGTGTGTGTGCGCACGTGCATGAGATATTGTCTTGCCAGAAAGTATTATTCCAGTGGAAAGAAAAGAATTGAATATAGTGTCCCTTTTTGTTGTTACGTACAAGACATCCAAATTTTCTAGTGTTCTAATGCTAACCATGAAACCTTGGATGGTATTCTGTCCTTCCTTCCCCTAGTCTTTCTTTAGAGTTTGTGTTTTTTGAAAATTTCTGTATTTTTTGGGAAAAACATCAGTTGACACATCAATAAAAATTCCATCAACATGAGCCGAAATGGGGACTTGATTGCTGTGACAGTGTTAGAACACACACACACAATCCACATCCACCTGCAAAAGACAATTGAGGGATAACTGAAATCTATTTTGCATCTTGATCCTGCTTTTTTTCCTTGCCCAATTCAGACTCTGCCATAAAAAACCTCCTACTATTGGAAACTTGATTTTGCAGGGCTATGAAATTCAATTTTTTTCCATTACTGAATGGAAATGTTCTGAAAAACTGATTATCGATCCATTGTGGATCAAGATATGTGTTTTGCTTGCTGGTGAGATGAGGGTCAGAAAGAATCAAATCAGCCTTTTTCTACCCTTTCTTGAATTATTTCTTCTGTGTTTCTGGGCAAGAAAATGTTTCAATCTTTTCCCCAATTTTGTGGCTAGTTCATTAGTTATTTTTTTAATTTGCACAATGCAAATACAACTGTTGCAACAGTATTCCAGTTTTTGTTTAAGGAAAAGAAGATTGGATTTTTTTTTCTTGGAAAAAAAGAACTCTGAGATTTTTTTCCCTTGAGGCAAGAAATATTTTCCCCTTCTCCTGAAAAAAAGCCCACATTTTTTTTCTATCACAGTATTTTCACCAAATGTGCTAGGTTGTTGTTGTTGTTGTTTTTTGTAGCTTGTTTCTCTCCCACACACAGACCTGTGTTGTGTGCAAAATTTGTTGTTTTGTTACTTGAAATCTTGACAGCAAGGTCTACAGTTTGATGCATGTGAGGGTATCTGTTTATTTTTATGAATTAAAAAAGAGGGAAAAGAGTAGCATAAAAGCTGGAAAACTGAAAAACAAAATACGCAGTTGTAAAAATGGGTGCATAAAGATAAAGAAGAAGAAGAATTCCATCTTTAAACAGATCTGACGTATAGATCCCACTAAATCCATCTAAGGCCTACAACTCACGCCCTCATTCCCCACAAATATTTCAGGAAGGGAGCATGGGAGTTGTGTGGTTCCAACTGTCCTGATGTAACCGGACAATGCTTCCTGCCAAGGAGGAAAAAACACATCAAGGATCTAGTGAGACAAAGAAATAACAAATTCCATTTTTTAAAAAGGAGCTAGGTCAAAATGGAAGAACAGAGAAGTCCAACAGAGGCAGAAAGTTTGAGGGGGAGCAAAGCAATTAGGCTAAATCCTGCGATTGTCTCATATGTCGAATATGACTTGATCCTGGTAAAAATATCAGGGGAACGAAAAAGATAACTAAGAAGAGTAGGGAGGAGAGATAGAAGAGGCTAATAAGAAAAAAAAATAATTAGAAGTAAAAAAATCAGAGGGGGAGAGATATCGAACAAAAGAAGAGAGAGGATCAAACAAATTTTTAATCCATTTCCAAAAATCTTTCTTTTAATGGAATTCCACTTCCTCCTAATTCTCAGTAAATGGAGTACTAGAAAACCTCTAAACCTCGCACCAGCAAACAAGCAATTGAATTAACTTGTGAAATATAACAACAGGTGGATTAATTGATTCAACACTCTTCATACAAACTACATACAGCTATCCTTTGAGTCACCTTTAATTCAAATACTGTATATTTACTCAGCACCTCTCGGGCACAATCCTTTGCATAGCCCTTGGAGTTCCTCTTTCATCTGAGATCTGACCCTCCTTGTAAGAGAGAATTAGCCTTGCTAGATAAGAACCAGAAGGTGATAAGATGGAGGCAGCTGCTGGATGCTTCCTTCGGCATCTTGTTTATGCTCCACAAGTGCTGAGAAAAAACATCGAAAATGGCAGGGGAAGGGCGGGGGGACAGCAGGTCTTTGAAATTATTGTAAGGACAGATTGTTCTGTGTTGTATTGTTGGGAACTGACAGAAGCAATATCCTTGAAGTATAGAATCTGCAAGCCCGCCAAAAGCAAGAGTTTACAACTCCTGGAGAATTATGGTGAACTGCCTTTCTTAAAGGGATCATCCTGTTGACCATCAGGTGTCCTGCACCTCAGATTGTCCTTTATTCTCATGTCCAGCAGTACAGTGACGGGGAATTTGTATTTCTCTGCTGAAACAAAGCATGGATTCTGCAAACGGAACGTGGCATGTTGCTCTATAAAAGCAAAATTTAGAAACCAGCGGCACTTCTTTTTTAGCATCATTGCAACACTTCTCGCTTCAATTTGGTTTTATATATATATAATATATATATATATAAAATGTATGTATGTGTATATATATGTGTGTGTATATGTGTATATATATGTATATATATAATGTATGTATGTATATGTATATATATATGTATGTATGTATGTATATGTGTATATATATGTATATGTATATATATGTGTGTGTGTATGTATATGTATGTGTGTGTATGTATATATATATTTGTATGTGTGTGTGTATGTATGCATATGTGTGTATATGTATATATACATACATACATACATATTCAGCATATTTCTTCTGTCTCACTTCTCCAGTTTCAGTGAAGGAAGAACCCGAACCTGAAGTGCGGATGGTGAATGGAAAACCCAAAAAAATCCGAAAGCCCCGCACAATTTACTCCAGCTACCAGCTGGCTGCTTTGCAAAGGCGATTCCAAAAGGCGCAGTACCTGGCCTTGCCAGAGAGGGCAGAGTTGGCCGCACAGCTGGGACTGACCCAGACTCAGGTAAACCTTCGGGAACGGGAAGGGCGAAGAGCGCAAGAGGGAAAGCGCGCGCGCAGTTTTGTTCAGCCTTTTGTCTCTGTTTTGGAAACATGAGCGTGGAGGAAGCGTCTATCTTTGTGAAACTCCAGCAAATTTCAGGGAACTGCAGAATTCAGTGCTTTAGACCTTGAAAAATCCACGGTGTTTTTTCAAAAGGGAAATACCAGGTTAAATAAAAAGCCAGGGATAACCATATTAGTTTTAGTTGCTTCTGTCTGATCTTGAGATGAATATTTATTTCACAGTTATTTGGGGTTTACAGACTGGTTGAATTCAAATCAGTTCACCAACTTCTAGTTATTAAACTTCTCTCAATCCATTTCTTTTTTCATGACTTTTTGTGATTTTTCCGTATTTGTCCTCTGAAATATTTCTTTATCCCAGTCTCTGCGCATCCCTAGATGTGCCTTAGGATTTAAAAACAAAAGGTGTATTGTTTATCAGGATTGTTAACCATTTATAGTGGTAACTCTTTGCATGCTGGGAAGTAAAAATGCGATTTCTTTGATAATACAGTAATGGCTTAGGATGGAGGGGATCACAGAAATGAGATGGTGAATTCTTCTACTTGTCATATGGAAGACATACAAGGATGTCTTTTATAATGATGATAATTCTAATTAAGAGAAAGCATGAGCTGTCATAAATACAAAATGTAATAATAGAACAACAGGCAGCAAGCTGGGACAGAGCAAAAATGGGAAGGAGTGAAGTCATTTTTCTTTATTCTTCTAGTCCTGTAGTCTACTTGTATCTGGCTGAGACCCAAAGATCCAGAATGGTATGTTGACTACCCACAGAGGCGGAGGAGCATTGCTGCAGGAAACATGTGGGTGGGGCAAGGCAACTTACAGTATGTGTTTTGGCAGCTTCCCCCCTTTTTTTCTTCCTGAAGCCAAGTGAGCCTGAGCCAAGAGAATTGATGACTGTATGAAGGAAGTTCGCTTGCATGGAAAGAGAACTCATTGTTAGTCTTTAGATGAACATCAGTCAGGGGTGAGCCAACTGGTTATTGTAGGCCTCATTGGGTCTACGGGTTGCTAGTGGCCAACTGACAGAAGGGACAATATTCTAACTACTATGAATATATTTACTGTGTATACATGTTTATTGAAAAGGTAACTCCTTTGTTGTTTTTTTCATTTGTACCTTGAAAGGATACTCCCATTTTGCAAAGTAGGAACTGAGGATGAAAAACAGTTAAAATGCAGAAGAAGGTTCTTTCAGCTTTTCAGAGTTGTGTTGAAGAGGGCATCTCAGGAAGTCTCATCCCTATGCAAGCTCCATTTGCTGAAATTCCCTCTTCTATTTAACTGTTAATGGTGAGAAGCCATGGTTTCTTTTACATTTCGGTGCCTGAGAAACAACAATTTGCAGAGGGCAGTTTAAGCTGAGAATGGAACTCTCAAAATTCTAGTCCAAGAATCTCTCTAATTCAGGATCCCTCCAGTTCCTCAGGACTTCACTTCCCAGTTTCTCTAGCAGGCCTGATTATATAAACATTGCTCAATTAAAAAAAATAGAAATACTGTATTAAAGTTCCTGATTTTC
>JANHZU010002601.1:308254-321620 GCA_032468055.1 Acrochordus granulatus | reverse complement strand
CTGAAAAATGGGGTACTATATATGGAAGAGAATGCCAGCTTTTTAAAATGACATTTGGTACTCATCCTTTCCTTTGGAAAAATCTGAACAGTAGCACTAAATAAAAGACAAAATAGACTACCTTTTAAATACGTGAAATCATTCAAAAGTGAGCCTTAACTTTGGCTGTAATTCTATAAATATTACCAAGAATAAGCGTAAAAATAAGACATTTTTAAGGATATCTCTGTTTGGGGGATGTACAGAGAAACAGAAATAGTATTTTAATCAGAAAAGCAGAAGAAAGGGAACTATCTAATTTTTCAAACCCATCAGAGGATGGGTTCCCAGAACACATGCTAAATAGTAGTTAGTTTTAACCTGAGGGTGATTTTTTTAAAAAAACAAAAAAATTGTTTTAATTCGATGACTTAGCCGTGTATTCATTTAGTTAATTTATGTGCTAGTGTATTGTGAGAACCCAGAAAATGGATTAATTGAATACTAAGCAGAATTCGTTAGACATCCAAGTTCTCACTGTTAATAAATGTTTTTAGACATATAAATGCCCTCTTGCTACATCCAGTGGCCCATAAAGCAAGATGCATCTTTCACTGTTTCCACTCGCTCTGTTCATGGAAACACTAAACATTAAATGAATCACACAGTACCAATGTCAATTTTATTTTAGTTTGATGTGCTATAAGAACCTAGGCTTCCTGTCTCTGCTATATGGGCAATTTGCAATCCAGATAAAGTGATTTTGATTTACCTAAACTTGGCAGTGGGAAGCAAAGATTTAGGTGATCCATCAAATATGATGGGTAGCATACAACTAAGGCAAGCCAGCCAACTTGGATTTGTTGAAATAAGTTTTTGGGTCCAATATTAGGCCATTTTTAAAATCTAAATGTCCCCTCTTGTTTACTCTAGTGTTCCTTCATCTTAGTCAACTAATTTAAGATGAGGCCAAAAGAAAAGGCAGAACAGAAGAAACAATACACACAAACCCACCCACACACACCATCCCTAAACAAATCCTCATGTGATCATCATCTGTAGACCTTTCTGAGGCTATATGTGAAGTTGTATAGTGAAACAGGATGGCAAGTTTATTAAATTAACACAAGGCTAGAACTAAATAGCTCTGGAAGTTCCCTCTAATAAGTAGATAAATATACATGAGGCTAGCATACCATATCTTGCTTGCAAAAATTCAGGCAATCATGAGAGTGCAGCAGAGATACAGGAAACTGTCTTCACTACCATCTAGTGGTATCCAGATTAATATAGCCTAAAATAAAAGGTAAAGGTTTCCCCTGTCCAGTCGTGACTGTCTCTACAGGGCAGTGCTTATCTCTGTTTCATAGCCAAGGAGCCAGCATTGTCCAAAGACGCTTCTGTGGTCATGTGGCCAGCATGATTATAAGCTGAGGTGCACAAAATGCTGTTAGTTTGCCACCAATTTAGGCAGTTCCTTCATCTATTTGCATTTTGCATGCTTTCAAACTGCTAGGTTGGCAGAAGCTGGATCGAATAATGGGATCTTACACCATTACGTGGCAGCACTTGGGTCTTGAACTGCCAAGCTGCTAACCTTCCAGCCAACAAGCCTAGTGCCTTAACTGCTAGGCCACTATGCCCATAATATAGCCTGGATATGCCTAAATGAAAGAGATAGAAAAATAATACGCAAGGCTGGATTGCCAAAAATGTACGTAACTCCTTAGGCAGGCCTCAAATATAAAATACACTTGGTTGGTTGTTAAGGTTTAATTGGCTATCCATTTAATCAGGATAAAATTCAGTAATAATATGATAATACAATTGTAATAAAATTTTAAAAATCTAATCTGAGCCAACTAAATTTTTCAGAGCCCAGCCTTCAAATCTGTTAAGTTATATGAAAGGTACCATCTCTGGATATTGCAGAGTGCCTTTTCTTCAACATTCATTTTTTACAGATTATTCTCAAATAATTTGAACTAGGTGGCTCGATTTTTCATCTTAGTTTTTCAAAAGTTACACTTTTCTATAAAAACAAATCTATATGAGTAATATGCCTACTTAGATTTAGTCCCATAGAAATCTAGCACAAATCCTCAGGTTAAAATATTAGATCTCTAACCCTTTCTGAGTCCGAGATATTGTTGCCTGGAATTTAATTTGCTAATAATTTCCTTTGTATTGCATTATTTGATTGAAATAATCAATAGCTGGATTTGGATATAGTCATATATTGAACAGACCCTTTGAAGGAAGTGGGACTTAAAGTAATCATGATTTATTTAAATTCCATTTATTGTAATGCATTTACTCTAAACATGATTTGATCTGGATCTTGGTCATTATGTTCAGTAAACCTTATTCCCAAGTAAATATGAAGATCATAGCCTTCCTTTAAATCAGTGTTTTTCAAATTTTAAAATGTTTAAGTTTCTACTTCCAGAATTCCCTAAAGAGCATGGTCCCCAGCCAAGCAGAATTCTCTAGACAGAAAAGTCCAGACATCTTTATTTATTTATTTATTTATTAAATTTATATGCCATCTTAAAGTTTGAAAAACATTAAATAAAGGATAAGAGATAAGATATGGTGTTTCATTTTAAAAGATGGAAGGTTCTTTTGTCCTTTTAAATCAGAGAGCAGGACCTTTGGGATACTTGTTGCACTTTTACCATAGTAGTAGCCCCATTATGGTAAAAAAAAAAATCAGGGTTGGTTGGAATCATAGTTCATCATGTGGAAAGTTCAAGGCATTTTAATAGATAGTATTGGTAAACAGGTAGGTTTGTCCACCAGGAAGAAAAAAGAAAGTCTTCATTGACCCTTATTAAACTGAAAGAATTTTCTCCCTTGAAGAAGATCCCCAAAATAATTTTCCTTAGTTCGTGCTGCTCTAGTTTAGTTGGGCAATGGCTGGAGGACTGTAGCTCCTCTCTTTCTTTCTCTCTCACAACTATAAATGCAGTATAGGTTCAAAGTAGTTTTTTTTTAATTGTCCTTACCAGACAAAGATCAACTTGAGAGCCTTTTTGTCCTCAAAACCAAAGTTCCCTTTTACAAAGTGTGCTATCAGATTAAATCCTAGGCTGTACATACTGGTTGGCTTTGATTGTCATAAAGCATTTATTTGTCTTTTCTATTTAAAGCATGTGCTGAATTTTAGGGGTCTGTATTCTACTTCAGAGATCTGAAAGAAGAACTGTTATGTAGGATTGTAACAATTTCTTCTTTAGAACAAAGAAATCATCTATACTCTTGCTTACTTCCATGCCTGAGAGAGAGAAAGAGAATTATCTGATACATATTTTCACAAAGAGTATAAAATGTGGAAAATATACTGCCTCATCCTGATGTAACTTGCTTTTCAAAAAATATCCAGGGTAAGTGGAGAAAAGCAACAAGCTTAGATTTTAGGCAACTTGGATTTAGTTCTATGGAGATGTTACCTCTTAATTAATCTGAAGAAAACCAAACTCTTTGGGCTCCAATTAAAATTTTCTGGTCTTCTGTCAAATGCTCACTCACCATGTTTAACGTGATGTACTTAAGCAACTGTAAACCAAACATCATGTGTGATTGGTGATACATAGACACATACACCCAACAGAGTTAGCTTCCTCTGTTTCAGCTCCCCACATTCAGACATGAAGCTGCCTTGTTTGTCATCCTCTCTCACAAGCCTTCCCTCCTAAGCAGGTCACAAGGGGCTGATAAAGAAGCTGGACTGGAATGTGGAGCCAGCCAGGCCAAATTGCTTTGATCTAAATTAAGGGAGCAAGTTGGCGTGCTTCCGGAATCTGATAGGTCAAGAATATAGCATAGTGGTGGCAGCCTGACACATCAAAAATTGCACCCAACAAAATGCTTTCAGGTTGAACAGATGAGTTTTTGTTCCTACAAATACAGACTGCCCCATGACAGTCAGGAAGGAATTTTTCCCTAAGGTCATCATGGCCAGTGACCCAAGTTTTTTGTTTGGACTTTTTTTGGGGGATGGCCAAATATTTTGCTCACTTGTCTGAATCATCTAAAGTTTTTCCCATATGGGACTAGTTTTGTTCATGTTGAATATGACATGGCCATGTGATTGTCAAAGCAAGAACGTCTACCCCTCCCCAGATGACCACCACAGACAATTGCATTTTCTTCCATGTTTTCTTGCTTGAATCAACTTCAATGTACTGTATCTATTATTAGCCTAAATACGTTGTGTAGTGTGGATTTCATAAACTACCTCATCCAGAGATATAAGGCTATAATCATAGTCATATATAACAAATAAGATAATAATCCATCATTTTTGGAAGGCACGAGATTAGGGAAAGGTGTCATAAGCTTCTCTAGTGGTTTGATGATCTTCTTGGGGAAGAAATAAGCCAACTTTAATCTTATGGAATATTCATTTTAATAGAATCTCAAGACTGACCAATAAGATTTTTTGCCAGCAACAAATACTTAAAATTAAATAATTATGAATCTGAGAACTGTATTATTCTTGCTGTCTATTCATAAATTTTTCATCCCACCCATTCCTTATTTTGGTTAGTTTAAACTTTCATTTCTGTACAATAAATTGTGGTAGTCATTTTATTACAGTTTTTGTTAATTTATTGGGAATCAATAAATTGATTCTTGCCCATGAATTTCTGCAGATTAATTCTGTCATTCACCAGCCCAAAAATTTCTTGTTTTACTTCCCCAGATGTTATAGTATCAGTGATATCTTCCTCTAGGTGTCACTAAGATGGATGAGAGTTTCTGATTTGTCTTAATTAAAATATATCAACATATATATGGAAGTCTCATTGCTTTGAAGCTTAGTTTGGGAGGACCTTTAAAGTCGGTTTTTAGCACAAGAAAAAAATACCCAGAATGTCTTTTTCTTTGGACATGAGGGGGAGCTCTTTCTATAATCTTGATGGATTTGAAAAATATCTCTGAGTTGATCAATTGTCCTTCCATTTCTTCTTTAGCATTTCTTTTCTGGTTTTTTTTTCAACGCTCATATACATACATACATGCTTGCATACACTCATATGGTATAGCATAGTTCCTTCCTTTATATGATTAGCCCTCTAAAATGGAATACTACTGGAGGAATTATTTATTAATTACAGTTAATTTACTGGAAAATGTTCTGATAGCTATACCTTTTTGCCTTGAGCAGAATAGATCTGATGCATATTTTCTGAACTAAAAATCTCCAAATATGCCTTTTTCCTACTGTTTGGGGTTTTGAAAGTTGAAATCTAATACATATAACACATACCAGACTAGGGGATGCTCCTCTGTTATGTTCCTAACTGCAGAAAGAATTCCCTTGTCCCTAGAAGAAATATGGACATTTCTCAATTAAACAACACAACAGACTTTGTTCCTAAGTCTTCCTGCTTCCTTGTTTTGATTAGAAAGAGTTTCTATCTCTACTATCTTTGATCCTTTATTTTTTCTTCCCACCCACCACCCACTTTCTTTTGTTTTATTTATACTCTTTCTCTAGAGTGGGATTGGGAAGACTTCCAGTCAGCTAGGCGAGTGTCCTAGCCCTGCCCTAAGTTTCAACATAGCACTCTTCCCAATCCCAATGTTTTAGCATCCTTGAAAGACTTGTAAAACCTTTGGAGTAAGCCTGTCACTTGACCTTTTTGCAATGATCCACAATTCCCTGTTTCTGTCAACAAATCAGTTGGTAGACCATTTAGAAATTAAAATGTCACTTTTTCCAAATTGAATGGGGGATATTGTTATTTTCTTTTGCCCATTCCTTGAAGGAGTTGCAGCAGAGGTCATCATTAATCATTAATTGCAGCAGAGGTCATCAAATCCCTAACCCTGATTTATTCTCACAAAATTTCTGCATTTTAGGGTTAGGTAGAAATAGTAACTGGATTCGTTGATTATGCTATGTCAAAACTAAACAAAGTATTAGTTAGCATGATCTCTCAAATTAGACATAATAGTGGGTCAGGGTTTAATGCAATGTGTGAATCCTCTTCTGAATCAGATCTAATTCAGTCTTTTCTTGCCTTAACTGAAAATGCTGGATTTTAGCTTGTTACCTATTTCATGCAAGCCTTGGATGTGCACCCCCCACTGAGCCACAGTGTTTCCCTTGAACTAGACAAATGCTACTTTTCCTTGGGCTAATGAAGAAACTACAGAAGGGATTTATCTTTGGTGCAAAAAGGACTGGGTTAGAATCATTTATAGATGCAGCCTGTTTTAAAAATTAAATATTTTTTTTCTCTTTGTTCAGGTGAAAATCTGGTTCCAGAATCGAAGATCCAAGTTCAAGAAATTGTACAAAAATGGAGAGGTCCCCTTGGAACACAGCCCAAATAACAGTGACTCCATGGCTTGCAATTCTCCACCATCTCCTACTCTCTGGGACAATAACACTCATAATAATCCAGCCAGCAGAAGCCAAATTCCTCAGTCACTCTCTTATAACTCTCCCCCAAGCTACCTGGAAGATCACAATTCTTGGTTCCATCATCAGAACCTGAATGGGCCTCACATACAACAACAGGGACCTCCGCCCACTTCTGGCTCTATGCATCACCCATCTCCAGGGCCTCCTCCCAATCCCGGAGCAGTTTATTAACCTCCTTTCCCTCCTCAATGAAACCAGTGGAGCAGGAAAAAAGGAATGAGGGAGAGGGAGACAGAGAGGGAAAAGCAGACAGAAGGCAACAAGTTAAAACTCTTTGATGTGTTTTACAGGACATGTGCACATTCCATCTCATCTCAGGAACAAGTGAACTGCAGCAGGGTTAAGACATTTGGGAAACCATTTTTGGCAGGGGGGGAGAAATGTGAAAGGGAGAGAAATTGCTCACAGCCTATGTTGTATATCAGTCAAATTGGTTTCATCAAGAACTATATTACCAACTTCATGGATGATTTATCTCTAGGCTAATTGTTCCCGATCACCACCATCAGTTTTGTTTACAAGACATATTGTTGGGTGGCATGGTTAGAGAAAAACAAAGAGTTGCATGGCTAAGGAAAAATATATCACTGCTTTCCTATATCCTCCTTTTCTCTAGTTCTGTTGAATTTGTTTTATTTGTTGATGATCTCCCAAAGCAGAGTGGTTTTGAGAGGTATCAACTTGTTTGATGCTTCTGAAAGATCTAGCACTGCTCCAGATACCAATCAATCATTGACATGAATTGACATTGAATACGATTTATTCATCCATGCAGTTAGGAATGGGGAACAATGTAAGATATCCATCTCTCTCTCATTTTACACACCTCCTTGGAAATGCTATCCTATTAGAAATTATTGCAATATTTTACATTATAAAAGAGAGGTAGATGTTACCAACATTTAATAGCATAGATTTTGTAATCATTTTAGAGTTAAAATCAATTTTTAAATCACGTAGATGGTACACAAAACTGGTCAGTATATAGTGTTAATTTACATTAGTGCTACTGGCTAGCACAGAAAAAGGGTCAAAGAAGTTGAAAAGAAACAATTCTAATCTTAGCAATGTTTGTTTTGGATTATAATAAAGTATTCCAGAGGATTTATTCAAGATTAGAATGAAAAAGAGAAAACTTTTGCACTGGTTTTTCAGCAGGTGATAGAAGAGAGAGAGAAAAAAAGTGATCCCAATTGTAGTAGCCTCAGTTAATAGGTTTGCTTTGAGTATTTGGGGAAGAAACTTCAGATAGTAAAACTAAACAAAGAACTCTTAATAGTCAAGGGAACAAAAGAATCTGATCTCCTTTATAATTCTGAGCCAGTGGTTTGTTTTAACCATTGTTTGTTAAGTAAACTCTAGTAGTCTGCTTCACCTAACATTAAATCACAAGTCATGATTAACAAACTAGAATTCCTGGATTAATTGAACATGCTAAACCAAAACCTAACATAATACAGTAGTTAGACCCACACAGTTATGGCATAATCATGTTTTGCCCAATTAACTTTTGTCATGGATTCATACAAAATGATAAATGATAAACCAAAGTTTGCAAACCACTGTAGCTAGGTTTGTGTGACAACTTAAAATCAACCAAAACACAAACATTACCACAAAGTATAAATTCTGTAAATATGATTTTGCCTAATATGTGAATCATATTTGAAGCTTTTAACTCAAATAGAGTAACTCATATGTTACCTTATAGAAATGCTAATTATACATATAATTGGGACATCAAAGGTATGGATTCTCTGCTCAAGGCCACCTTTAGGAAACTAAGTTAGCAAGGGTGTCAAGGAATGGAGAGGCCATGGAGAGGAAAAACAGCAGTGCCAGTCATCATAGGTAATTCCAGGTATACAATAGAGTAAGGCTGCATATTCTCTTCTCCATTTCTTGGATTTGAGCCACTGAAGTCAATGGAATTTGCTTTTATATAATCATAGATAGGATTGCACTATAGGAACCTTGATTTTTGCTTTTGATTTAGTACAAAACCTGGCAAAGAAGGGGAATCACTCCAAAGTTCCTTTGCTGTCTTAGTCTCTGCTTATTCCAACTTCAAACAAGAGATACTTCAGGTTGGAATTTAGAATTACTCCAAGAATCAAAATAACAAATGCATCTGATTCCGGTTGAGAATCTGACCTTCATTTAAGTTTTTTTTAAAAAAAGATAGCAGGAACAAAGTTTTATTTAAAAGTTAGGGAGATATTTAAAATACTTCAGAATAATTTATATTTTTTAAATAAAGTGAAAGTTGTGTGTTGCTCTACTTAAGTCATTTTAAGCTATTGTCAAAGAGGAAGGCTTATTCTTTAAAGCAAAAGCAAGAACTAATCCATCTTGGATATTTTTTTTAAGTAAACAAAGCTGTGTGGGTTTTTTTTAAAAAAAGAGCTGCAATTTGAATAAGCATTCTATTATGTTGTACAGTGTCGAGGTTGATATTTATGTTGCCTTGTATAATAAATAAGGAGAGAAGGGTGAGGGGAATGTACATATGGCTAATTGTATAAAGCTTATTTTAAATTTTTAAAATTTTCTTTTTTAAAATCTTTGGGAAATTTAAAGAATCATCTCACTGAGATGAAAACTATGCTTCAGCTTCTTTCTGCTTTGGTAGCAAACAGAACCTTTCTGTGTAATGTTAATAAAATATTTTTTGAACCTCACGGCATACTTTATTTTTATTTAAGCAGCAGCAATTGAAGAGTATTCTGTAAGTGTAGATAAATATCTAGCAATATCTTTGCTACTTTTGCGCCAATTCCCTAGAGTTCTCAATATCATTATTTGGAAATTGTTATCCAGGATTAAGCAACCTAAGCCTTGCAAGAATAAGGTTCAAATGTATTGTCCAGTTAGATAACAATACATCCTGGGACTAATTTCCACCATTGCCTCTTCAGAAAATGGCTGTTACTCAGCGTATGGAAAAAGTTTCCCATCAGTACTTGGCAAACTTGCAAATCTGTCCATAAATTCTGTTTGAAATACGGCTCTATCTCTATTGTCTCCAGCTCCATTCAAGTTCTACAGAATCTAAGTTGAGCAATCTCAAATCTATTTCTTTTCTTCTTTGTAGTTATCCTTATTTCAGGATACTGTGATCATCTGTGCCAGCTTGCATAAAATATTTTAACACATGCCAGCTATGAGGTACTGTGGAATTAAGTGAGAGAGGATATGGAACCATGGGAATTCGAACAGTCATTTTCAAATGAATTGCTTCATGTCCTTAGCCTGATGATGTATAGATCTGTTCTTCTACAGAATTTCCAAATAGAAATTGACACATCTGGAGACTAACAGTTGGGAAAGATGACTTTCATCATAGCTATATCAGAAATATAACCATAAGCTTTACCTGCAGGGATACACCAACAGTGTTGACAGAAGTGGTAGGGGATATATTCCAAATGGCATGAGCAGAAGGTCCTGGGTTAAAGATATCCAATGCTTAGCTGGCATTATGAAACACTCTGTCCTGTACAGAAGCAATGTTTAAAGGGGATCATAAAAACTGGATCTTAACCATTCTTCTTTTAAGATACCTATGATACAATGTGAATGGAGAATAATGGAATCAAAGGATTTCTGAGAGGGTAGAAAAGGCAGGATGAATCCACTTCTTTCAGATCTGTTTTGAACTGGCAAGTGTACCATACATTCTTTCTAGAAGCATTTGTAGTCTTCTAGAAGTCATAGGAGTTAAAGCAAATAAAAATGTTACAAATGAAGTAGAGCAATCTAATAAGGCTGGCTACACAGAAACATATCCATAGTTATTGTTGGGGTTCCAACAATCTAACAAACCTCACAGTTTTCCTTGGATCTTCTTCTTTTTAATTATTATTATTATTTAACCTCAGAAGGACTCAACATCTGATTTAACTTTGAGAGTACAGAATTGCAAAGGTAAAACATGAGCAGTGATGGGACCCAATCAGTGAAGGCTGGTCAGGCTTCCGTGGTGAACCCAAAGGAAATTCTTGAATAAATTCTTCAGGACTCCTCATGAATCTTGGGGGAGCAATTATGGTTGTAAAGACAGAGAGATATATTAGATCCATCAACACTGTTGGAAACTACAATAAATGTATTTGAAGAATGGTTTAAAAAATGGAGGAGACTGCATCTATGACTTGAAAACACTGAGAAGCACTACAATGTATCTTTGTATAAACAAATACAAAAAATAAAACTCTTAACAATCTTTTGGACATACAGGGCTGTCTGTATCTTTGAATATACGGCACATTTAGAATTTTGAAATACATTGTGGCATTCTCACAAGATGTTTGCTCATATGACAACAGGAAAAAAAGCAAGGTGCTGCAAACACCAACATAATGTGTATCTAAAGGCATTGTTGGACATAAAATTTGTATGTAAAAATGGATTTTGTTTTGGCAGCATGACAGCTTCCCTTTTATTTCAAAATTAAAAGCTATCTTTGAATATAAGTAAAGCAGAAGGGCTTGAAGAGCACCAAGGAACGCTTCTTCAAACTCTCTTATCTTACCTATATTTTTTAAAATATAGTTTTCATCTCAAAATAAAGAAAAAGCTTTCATGATTTAAAACATTTGCTACCTCAGATGCCATTTTGGGGATCCAGGTGCTCAGGGTCCCTTTCTGGTCACAACCAACTATAGATACGATAGTAGCAAGTAAATCCGGAATGACAGGAAAAATGAGTTAGAATAAAGGCTGTTGCCAAGAGTCAAGCATATGTTGAAACTCTGGGAAAACTTTTCTAACCATCATGTTTCCTTGAAACTGATAAAGAAACACTCAAAAGAGTGTGTGCTTTAAAAATGCTTATAGTACAAAGATGTGTAAGGAGATAGGTTTTTTGCCTAGCTAACATTGACCTGGCTTAAGGAGACTGATAGTTATTTGCTTCCTTGTTGAATTTACTGGAGCATATACACATTTAAGTAGTGGGTCAAATACGAGGGGAACAGAACCACGAACTGTAACCTAATTATAGTGAATAGGCAACAGAGAGTGTTATCATAATTTTTGGACATACAGGGTCTATGATGAAAACTAAAGTCATTTTGGACAGACAGACATAAAGGACACAAGAGAGCACCAAAGCAGTTTGATATTGCTCCAGCTGGAAGCTTGGAAACGCCACTGCCCAGAGGGTCTCCTAGAGAGGTTGGCAGTGTTGAACTGTGACTTTCGAGAAAGAACACAGTTTGGTCAGCTGATGCCAGAGGAATGCAGATCCCTCCTCAATACACGGAGCTTTAACAAATGAAATTACGAATAGCCCAGCGAAAGCTTGCTTCTTCAGGAGGATCGCATGAATTAAATATTAATTAAATAAATACTAATTAACATATTAATTAAATAAAAGAATTAAGGTCTCTTCTGCCTGAAACTGAGCTCATGGCAGAAATGTTTAGGAAAGACTGCATATTCTTTTTTTGTATCATTCTGAAAATATCTGCTGCATGATTAGTATCTCAAAGCTGAAAGTTTAAGGAAGAAATGTCTACAGGCTCATGTTCCAAAGGAGAAGAGATAGGTGGAGATAAGAGTAACGATTACACACACAAAACTGGACTCATAAAGGAAAGCCAGCACATCTTCAGGCAGATAATTCTAGTCATCAAAGCAGTATTAATGATTAATTCAGTTTTCCTTTCAGAGTACACCAAGCCTCTTTTGCCAACTTCTTCTAAAACACAGGTTTCTTTTTTTCTTACTGTAAATCAGGGTAGCCAACTTAGCAAGTTTAAAATGTGTAGACTTAAATGCCCAGAATTCCTCAATCAGCTATGCTTCCTATGTTGGCTGAAGAATTCAGGGAGCTGAAGTCCACACATCTTAAAGTTGCCAAGATTGGACATACCTGCTATAATTAGAGGTAGTCCTTAATTTATGACCACAATGTGGGACTGGAACTCCCATTGCTAAGTGAGGCAGTCATTAATTGAGTTGTACCCAATTTTATGATCTTTTCTGTCCAGGTCCATAAGCAAATCATGTAGTCCTTAACTGAATCATGCAGTTGTTAAGAATCTGGTTTCCTCATTGATTTTGCTTGTTGTAAGCCCCCGGAAGATTGCAAATGGTGATCATGTGACCCTGAGAAGCTACAACCATCATAAGTACATGCTGGTTGTCAAGTGCCCAACTTTTGATCATGAGACTACGGGGACACTGCAACAGTCATAAGTTTGTGAGGATCAGTCATAAGACACTATTTTCAGCACCATTGTTACTATGAATGGTCCAGAAACAAATTGTCTTAAATTGTGTACTGTCTGTATTCAAACCATACAATTTCCCTTCAGCGTCTTGTATAAACAGCTGATGTATAGCTAGCAGCTACCAAATGCAAAAGGTGTTTCAAGACAATATCTTCTAGCCGTCAAAGACAATGTATCTAAGAAGCTGTATGAAAACTGAAAGAGAGATCATCCTTTTTATGATGTCATACCAGAATGGCCTAATGGTTTTCCCTACTTTCTTCAATTTAACCCTGAATTTGCAATAAGAAGTTCATGATCTGAGCCACAGTCAGCTCCAGGTCTTGTTTTTACTGATACTATAGACTGCTCCATCTTTCACTTCTAATTGATTCATATAATCAATCTCATTTTGGTGTTGACCATTTGTGATGTCCATGTGTAGAGTTGCCGCTTGGATTGTTGGAAAAGTGTATTTGTTATGTATATATTCTCTTGACAAAATTCTGTTAGCCTTTGCCCTGCTTCATTTTGTACTCCAAAGCCAAACTTGCTATTCCGCTTATCTTTTGACTTGTTTGCATTCCAATCCCATGTGATGAAAAGGATATCTTTTTTTAGTGTGAGTTCTAGAAGGTGTTGTAGGCCTTCATAGAACCAGCCTCTTCAGCATCAGTGGTTGGGGCATAGACTTGGATTACTGTGATGTTGAATGGTTTGCCTTGGATTC